>JAQFXZ010001155.1:0-13350 GCA_034694025.1 Ceratophysella scotica | reverse complement strand
GGTAGGAGCTTCGACTATTTGACGTCCCAAATTGCCTTTTAGCCAGGTCTGTTTATCCAGTTTTATACTGTTTATTAACTGCATGTTCGATGATCCTAATTTCCTCAACATTCTTTCGGAAAATACTGAAGCCTGCAAGAGAGTAACGAATCTAACGAATTTGTCTTTTATTGAAAAATATAAATTCTGGACAAATTGTCTCAGCTGCAGGGATATTTTTTTTTTAATTTTATACAAACATTAAACGTACAGACAGAATAACACAACACACATGTATTGCAAGCTGAATAAAAACTTTAGCGCTTTGTGTATTATTTTACCACATTCGATTTGATTTAAATACCGAATTAATTGGTATTTCGGTATTAGGTACAGATGTTAGGTACATTCCCTTCTCCTCGAGAGTATTTCCTTGCAAGGTCATATGCTGGGCTTTACCAATCAAATTATCTAGCATGCTTCGTTTTTGGGAGTTTTAAAATGTGAATTTTGAAGAAATAATTAAATCAAAAGAACGTATGCTGCCAGATATAAATTGAGTGGAGCAAATTGTCGAGGTATGTGTGTTGCTTTCACTTTTGGTTTGGCCAAGCTTGGCTTTCCTTTCCCTCGTTTATTTCTTGTAGCAAGTAGGGATAAGAACCAGACCAAGCGAAGTGTGTGAGTATAGTTCGCCTCCAATTCGCAGAATGCAAGTTCTAGCCCGAATCGTGGGAAGAAACGGGCCAAACCGCACACCAGCGTACACAACACACTAAGCAAAGCATTTTACATCCGAAGATTGCTCTGCATGAAAAAATACTGGAGCAGCGCTCCATAGCAGAAGCATATCCAGCCCAACAGCATACAGACACAGACCAGCAACCAATAAACATTCCGCTCTTTATGACCTGTTAGCATGAAAAGTGAATATGCTCAAGCTCACATGACTTAGTTAGCCGAACTAACTTTTTAGCTGGACAAGGACAAACATGAACTTACATTCTGAAACTGGTCTGGTCTGGATTGATGTCAAAACTCACGTTTACGTTTTTTATTTTCAGAAATCTTTGGGCAGAGAGAAGGTTCCTTTGGCTCAGCCAAAATTGAGGACGTCAGAGTGAGCAACTGTAATACTACACCATGCAAATTAAGGAAGGGTGACACGTACTCCATTGAAATCGACTTTGTTCCTGGTACGAACCTCGTCTTCCCAAATCTTACACGTTTCAGCTCTAGCTTTCTAATCATAAATGCATAGCTAAAGGCCTTGAAGTCAAGCCAAGCGGGGTATTAGAGCGGATTTTGGTACTCCGTGTACGTCGGCCATTTATTTGGGTCAGTTTTGATTCTACATAATTATAATGTCCAAAGTTTCCGACGTTTCTTAATTACTGTAGAAAAGGAAATTACAGTGGGGTTGGTTGAAGGGTAGACAGTTTTTGGGATGTTATGGGTTATTATGGGATTAGACGAGTTTCCGGAAGATTTTCTAGCGACGAAGCGTGTTACTTGAGGAATGGAAAAGATGAGGCAGCGTCAATTTCTGGTAGTTTCACTAAAAGCACAACCGAGTCCTTTCATAGCTATTTTTGTTTGAAATTCACTCTTTTCAATGTATTGTTCTAGCTTTATAGCTTTTGTTGTGCTGTTCCTCAAGAGTGCATAAATGTGGGGGCTTGGTCGTAACCTAGAGGCAATTTCCATGATTATTATTGTCTCTTTACTTTAGGCTAATGAGTCCCTCGACATGAGCTACGAGGAACTCTTGTACTCACTGGATTGCTGTTTCTATTAATAAATGAAACAGAATACTCTAAAGATTCGCATTTTCAAAGCATTTTGCCTCGTCGTTTAATTTAAAATATATTTGACGATTTCTATTAAATATACCAGCTAGAAATTTAGCATCAATGCACTGTAAACTGCAAACAGAAAGTATAGGAGAATAGATATCAATAATAATTCAAATTTCGATTTATGAAGATGCAATTTTGGAAAATAGAAGATTAGTCAATATTGAACTGAAACGCAGAAAATTTGAAATATCTAATTCGAAATTGATGAGAAAGTCATTTTATTCTACTAGGGTCAAGCTCGCACAAAGCAATTCATGATCTACACGATGTAGGAAGAAGTTCACGTCTTTCTATATAAGTACTTAAATGTTTGGCTTGATTTTAACCCGGGCTATGACCTGGTCCTATAAATTGACAACCACAAAAAAGAAAATAGAAACTTCGAAATACCTCAAATTTAAACTATCCAGTTACCTACTTAAATTGAAACTTTCTCACGTAATTCAAAATCCAGTTCGACCTAGTTTCAAGGGCAGTTCTCCATATTCAAAAGCATATTCGGCAGCATAGCAGAAATGACTGAAAATCTAAATATTTTATTAGCTCATTGCGCCACATTAGGGCTTTAGCTAGTTTAAATAGATTTCTAGCAAGTTTTTCAATTTTAAAATTTTTACACCTCATAAAAATACAATTCGCGAGCTTTAAGTCTTCCGTCGCTCGGTTCGCATTGGTCGATTACGAAAATAAATGCTTTCATGCAGTGCAGCGATTAAATTTGCATGGAATTTTAAATTGAGAATGTAAGCCTTGCTCATAAGCTTTAGCCAATATTTTGGGTCACAAGCTGAGTATGGCATAAGCAAGGCTAGCTATTTATTCAGTTATTTTATTACAATTAAACTCCAAACCGTAACATAAACTCGCCACTCAGCCTACCATTGAAATGCAAATTAAGTCCAGTTAAGTTGAGAAGACAATAGGAGGTCATTGTTTGGGTGAGAACTTTCTTTGCTTTCCTCCTGCTTATTTATCTATTTCCATTCTCCATAGACAAGAGCTACAAGGAGTTGACTACTGCTGTCTTTGGCGGAATTGGAATCATTCGAGTTCCCTTCCGCGGAGTTCATGACACGAATGCCTGCAAGGACGTTATTCGGAAGAAGGACGGGAAGGCGGGATGCCCAGTGGAGGCGGGAGAGCACTACACATACAAGAACAGTTTTCCCATTCTCAAGAGCTACCCTGCTGTGAGTTTTCCTACTTTAAGTACATTTGATTTAGGCAGAACGGCACTTGGAACTATTATTAGGTTTTAGGCCAAGCCTTTCTACCTTCCTCATTTAATTATTAATAGTTCCAAGTTCCAACGCCTTCCTTACTCAACTTCCATTCCCCGCCCCAAACTGAAACCAAGTTTACCCGATGAGGTTTGCCCAATCATTTTTTGCAGCTTTTATGCAGAATTATAGTGAAATTTGCCCGATTTTGATTCCAGATGCAACAACAGATTTGATATGATCAAATTATTGCTTTGCTGTTGTAAATTTCATTTTTTCTATGTAATGGGCAAGTCTTACTTTAAAAATCTGAGAAAGAATCCCTTGTTCTCCTTTCAAACCAATTTTTGTTCAAAAACGTTTTTTTTTTGCCTAAATTTTATTAGCTAACCAAAAATTGACCATAAAAATTCACGTTTTCACCTTTTTTTTGCAAAATGCTGATTACTTAAGATGAAATCGTATTTTATGTTGAAATATTTCACGAAAAGCAACTGCCGTATTTCAGCTTCGTTTTGGATTTTAAGTTTTTCAAATTTGAAAGTTAAAAAATCCAAGAATCGAATAATTTGTTTAAGAATATACGATTCGTTGATTTCAACTGCGTCAATTTAATTCTAAACCTAATTGGAGGTGATCAGAATTCAGCATAGGTGAGAAATCTAAAATGAAACGCAGCAAATAGAGCTATGCTTTGGAATTTGTTTTACGTTAGGTTAAAAGTTCATTCGATTTCACCCAAGCCGTAAGCAAACTAGTTATTAATTGGGCAACTGAATTTTGGCTGAAATTCTAACTCGGTTTCCTTGTTTGCATATAGGTGAATGTTCAAGTGCAGTACGGCCTGAATGACGGCAAGTCCCCTGTCGTCTGCTTCAACCTCCCTTCCAAAATTTCCAACTAGAGTGGATATTAACCTTTATTTATTATGCTGGAGGCATGGCAACAAGAGAGGAACCTCCTGTGCTGATGTCACCTCTTCATCAATTCAACGACCGCCTACAGGCCTGCATAAAGTCTTAACTTAATTTATTCAATAGTCAAGTGAGCTTAAATAATTCTAATTAGCTGTGAACCTCCAAACGATATATTGGGGTCATAAACTTCTACGTGAACCTTATTTTTAGCATTTAGTGCATTTCAGACTTTTGCGAAATAAAAACGAACTATTTTACATTTACTTCGATACTTCATACTTGCGTTTGAATATTATTCACATTATCTTCCATTAATATTCACAATTAATACGCATACGCAATTTAATATATGTTTGTTTACATGATCCTCAGTAGGCCACGTCATCAATGAGCACCTTGACACGAGAAATGTCATCAACTCTCAAACTGTAGGGTTTGTAATGTGGCTCAATGTGGATAGTTCCAGTCTTTTGATTCTTCCAATAAGTGTATGAATCCGCATTACGAGGAAGGTTGAACGGCTGTCCTCGAGGTTCCTGCATCCACAAACCCGCCATAATTTCCAAGTAGTTCGAATCTAGACCAGCCTCCAGTTCTAAATACTCTTCTCTGTTGAGGTCCAGGTATTTGAATCTCGCGTCATCCGAAAGGTTCCGGATATCCCAAATTGTCAGAATATGGTGGAAAGGAGCATTGGGATTCGTTCTTTTCTTTTCTGCAGCCTTTCCAAGCCACTTCAGCAGCTCAGTCGGACTAATGCTGTTCATGTGTTCCTGTTCCACCAGGGGAACCTTTCTTTCCACAACGAAGTTGAAGGAATCGAGTTTTCGACTTCGCAGAGCCAATTTGACAAACTTGAGCATGTGACTCGGATCTCCAAAGGGTCCTCTATTCGAAATACTATTGAGACGAAGGCATTTGGGTTGACAATTCTCCAGGAACTGAACTCCGTCAAAGTCTGGTCCAATTCCAACATGTCCTAACATGACAACAGTAGCCAGACGGGCCATTGGAAGTTGATTCAGGTTCAGGATGATCACGTCGTCGAACGTCTCAATGGCAACGTACTCCAAGCACTCGCACACTTGGAACATCTTCATATTCAGGGTCAGAGCGTTGCTGAAGGTGAGGCGAAGGCGGACCAGAGTCCGAGCGTTGTTCGTAATCGTTGACTTCAAAAGCATTAGGTAGAAGGTGTTCTCGGCGCTGTTCGTCGCATTCAAACCAACATGGAGGAACAAGTTCTGAAGCGACTTCTGATTCAGGAGCATGGCTTTCCAATAGGTCAAAACCATTGGCATTGTCAGAATGAAAGTTGTGAGTTTGGAAGGGATTTCGTACACATTCCCCTCAAAACTGGTTTCCTTGTAGGAGAGAGTCGGGACGATGATCTCTTTCAAGGTGGTCGAATGACTCTGGATGAATTCGAAGAGAGGCTCATGCTCAAATCCAACCTTTGGCTTCTTGTCTTTAGGCTCAAAATTGACAAAGAAAACAGCGACGTAGACCACCTTCAAAACTCTACTTCGAATATTTCGGAAGAAATAGATCATGTTCTTTTCGACTCGGTGATCCAGCTTCCTCCCAATCTTCTCAGATGGCTCCATGAGTCCAAGACCTTGGTGGAGTTGGAAAATGGCTTGACTGTAGTCCTCCTTGCTCAAGAAGAGCTGAAGCTGCGTGAGGTGATTAAAGATTGGTAATGGTTTGGTGGGTTGAGAAAAGTCTTGAGAAGTGAGACAACAGCCATTGATGATGAGCACACGGAGATTGGTACAATTCCGTAGAAGTTCATTTGTGAGCCAGTTGGTGTTGATTGGGCCGGAGATAATTGCCGTTTTCCACTCTTCCAGTTGATCCTTGCGTAAATCCAAGGCTTTTGCTTGAATTACATGTGCTTCGGTTATGTTCACGCTTCGACAGAAGCGGGTGCTTTCAGGCTTCCGGGTGTCGATTTTGACGGAGTGTCCAATGTCATCAACACAGGACCTGAGCCTTTTGGACACCAAGCGACAGGTCTTCCGACTTTTGTAATCCAGTAGTTCCACCAGGTGTTCCAGTGCCTGGAATACGCAATCAGAAGCATCTTTTTTGAAACAAATTGGATTTCTATGTCAGAAAGTTTTTTAAGTACAAAAGTTTAAACCGAAAGTGCTTTGCGTACCAAAGTCGGCAGCCCGCCCAGGCAATTTAATTGCTCCATCGTTTTTCTATCGCTTATTGATGTAGTGAAGGGGTAGATGGTAGATTCAATGATGATGTCTCGTAATTCGTAATCGAAATCTGCTTCCCGAATTTGTGTGACGATTATTTCGTCGAATTGGTTATGAAAGTTTTCAGTTAAACTCGAAATTCTGGCAGCGTTTGTCAGCCGTGTTGACTTATAAACAATTGTGGAATATTATGCATTGTGATTGGCGTGACAGCGGAACACCTTTGAATGCAAATGCTGTTCTTCAGTTTGCAGGTTGCGACTCGAGTCGAGCATTAAATTATGCAATCGCGGAAAGATTTTTAAAATTCTAATTAGCTGAGAATCATCCAACGCAATATTTCACTCTGTTGTACGTATAAGAAAATTATTATGAGAATGGAATTGAAATTTTTAAACAAAATTTCCTTGCGTGTGTCAGGGGGAAAGTAGTATTACACACAAAACAGGGCACATAAATTTTCCTTGTTTTTACATTTTTTGTTGTTGAGGTCTCTGGTTTGGAAATGCCCTTTAGAAATGCATTGAACTTAGCACAGGTTTGGAGATTGGCCATTTTCGTACCAGCATATTTAAGCACGAATTGCGTAGGTACAGCATGTCTCAAAAAGGACGGGCCACCATTGTTTATTATTTTCAAGAATAACAATGAATTATAAGACCTATGTTGCAGTCATTTCTGTGCGAAATCGATTCGAAATTCATGTTGAAATTCATGAACTCTATGTACGTCGTATATGTGATACCTGTTCAATATTTATGCGAAATGAACTAATTCAATATTTAGTATCAGGTGATTTCACATAGAATCAGCAATTTTTTGAATTAATCATTTAAATCCATTTTCTTTTGACCGACTGTAACACATGTTGCAAGGAATTTGCTTTTGCTGTCATGAAGACATGGTGGCCCGTCCTTTTTGAGACATGCTGTATTTGATGCGGTTGAACCCATTAGCCTTTAACCTTAAAATCCGGGCATTACAAAGCAGTCATGGTCATATGACAACAAGACTGCATACAATAGTCAAACAAATCAATATGTTTTCCGCATATCAGCAAATCCAGGGTATTTTGACTTGTTTGGTTTGTGTGTCCGCCGCCCTTAATAGGGTAGTGCAAGTAGCCGATTTTAGCATGTGAGACCCAGAACCACCGAAAAGGGCGATTTGTTTATGTGCTCCTGGTTACCGTTGGTAACAAGACCTAAATCTACATGGTGGCATATCCGTGTTGCCTGGCTTGGCCTTGACTTTCTTGCAATGCGCATAGTATTGCTAGTTCAACGCGATGGACCATAAAAAATCGCCCTTTCCTGCGGTTACAGGAAAAAGAGCTACTTGCACTACCCTATTAAGCGCGGCGGACACACAAACCAAACAACTCAAAATACCCTGAGCAAATCCATGGTTGTATTGTCCTAAATCAGGTTTGGACATAATCGTTGGTGGCTATTTTCATTAATCAGTTTCAGTTCAGCCTTGAGCTTCCCTCAAATCCAGCGAAATAAAAAAAATGTGCCTTAGAAACTCACGAAAATTTCTGGGTGTCGCCCTCCATTGTCCAAAACAAGACAACAGCCACTGCATAAATTCACTTGTCTAAATTATCAAAATACCACGAATGTCCAGATGACTTCTAACGCGACGCGAGTACGAGTGCAATGAATGAATATGAGAGGAAACAGCAAACCTGAATAGAGATTATGGATATATTTATTAATTTGGATTAAGTAGTTTATTTTGCTGTGGCATAGGTAACAGCCCTGTGCTCCATGATTACAATTGTATCAGATGCCGAATACCGTACGGACGTGGTGACATAAACCAATTAACGAATTTCGAAAGGGAAGGGAGGAACGCCTCCTTAACTTTTGTTGGACGCACTGGGTTTGTTTGTACCAGTGACACATTACGTTTCACATCTTATGGTCCACACAAGTAACCTGGGCCTTCGTGGTATTTTGATTATTTAGACAAGTGAATTTATTCAGTGGCTGTTGTCTTGTTTTAGAAGATGAGGGCGACACGAAGGAAATTTTCGTGACTTTCTAAGCCACCTGTTCTGTTTATTACTCTGGAGGCATGGCAACAAGGAAAAAACCTCCTGTGCTGATGTCACCTCTTCATCAAATCAATGACCGCCGGTATGGAAACATAAAGTCTAAACCTAAGATATTCAATGGTCAAGTGAGCTTAAATAATAATTCTAATAATTAGCTGGGAACCTCCAACCGAGATACAGGGGTCATAAACTTCTACTTGAACCTTATTTTCAGCATTTAGTGGATTTCAGACTTCTAAGAAATAAAATCGAACTATGTCTACACTCATCGTACACCATAATTTTGATTGTATTTCACATGTAATTTTGTTTACGTGGTTCTCAAAAGTCAACATCATCAATGAGCACCTTGACACGAGATATATCATTAACTCTCATAGAGTAAGGCTTGTAATGTGGCTCAATGTGGATAATCTCTGTCTTCTGATTCTTCCAAAAAGTGTATGAATCCGCATTACGAGGAAAGTTGAATGGCTGCCCACGAGGTTCCAACATCCATAAACACGCTATGGTTTCCAAGTAGTTCATGTCCACACAAGCCTCCATTTCCAAATACTCTTCTTCTTTGAGGTTCTGGTATTCCAATCTCGCGTCATCCAAAAGGTTCCGAATGTCCCAAATTGTCAGAATATGGTGGAAAGGAGCATGCGGTCTCTTCAATTTGTTCTCTGCAGCCTCTCCAAGCCAATCCAGCAGTTTAGTCGGACTAATGTTGCTCATGTGGGCGTCTCTTACCAAAGGAACCTTTCGTTCCACAACAATGTTGAAGGAATTGAGTTTTCGACTTCGCAGAGCCAATTTGACGAATTTGAGCATGTGACTCGGATCCCCAAAGGCTCCTTTATTCGAAACACGATTGAGACGAAGGCATTTGGGTTGACAATTCTCCAGGAACTGAACTCCGTCAAAGTCTGGTCCAATTTCAACAGGTCCTGTCATGGCGACAGTAGCCAGACATGCCATTGGAAGTTGATTCAGGTTCAGGATGGTCACGGGTTTGAAAGTCTCAATGACAACATACTCTAAGCACTCGCACACTTTGAACATCTTCATGTCCAAACTCAAAGCTTGACTGAAAGTGAGACGAAGACGGACCAGAGTCCGAGCATTGTTCGTAATCGCGGTATTCAAAACCATGAAGTAGAAGAGGTACTCGGCGTTGTTCTTCAAATCCAAACCAACATGGAGCAAGAGGTTCTGAAGTGACTTCTGGTTCAGGAGCAAGGCTTTCCAATATTCCAGAATCATTGGCATTGTCAAAACGAGAGAAGTGAGTTTGGAAGGGATTTCGTAGGCATTCACTTCAAAACTTGTTTCCTCGTAGAAAAGAAGAGGGACGTGGATCTCTTCCAAGCTGGCTGAATGGTATTGGATGAATTCGTAGAGGGGCTTGTGCTCATAAGGAACTCTTCGCTTCTTGTCTTTACCCTCAGGAATCACAAAAAAAGCAGAAGCGTAGACTACCTTCAGGACCCTGCTTCGAATAGTTTGCAAGAAATAGGTCATGTTCTTCTCGACTCGTTGATCCAGCTTCTTCTGAATCTTCTCAGGTGATTCCCGGAGACGGAGACGCATGTTGTAAAGTTGGACAATGGCTTGAGTGTAGTCTTCCTTGGTCAGGCTAAGCTGAAGCTGGGTCAGGTGGTCAAAGACTGGCAATGGTTTGGAAGGTTGAGAGAAGTCTTGAGACGTGAGACAATTCTTGGTGATGATCAGCACACGGAGATTGGTACAATTCTGCTGGAGTTCATTTGTGAGCCAGTTGCTATTGATCGGACCGGAGAGAATTGCCGTTTTCCACTTTTCCAGTTGGTGCTTGCGTAAATCGAGTTCTTTCATATGAATTATTCGTGCTTCGGTTATGTTTACACTTCGGGAGAAACGGCAGCTTGCAGGCTTTCGGGAGTCGATTTTGACGGAGTGTCCAATGTCATCAACGCAGGACTTGAGTCTCTTGGACACCAAGCGACAGGTGTTCCGACTGGTGTAATCCAGTATTTCCATCAGGTGTTCCAGTGCCTGAATTATGCAAACAGAAGCATGTTGTTGAATGTATGAAATCGTATTAAAAGATATAAAATTTTAGACAGAGTTAAGTGTTTGATGTGCTTACCAAAGTCGGCAGTCCTTCCAGGCAGTTTAATTCCTCCATGCTGTTTCTATCACTTATTTGATGAGGTGGGCGACGCTAAGGCTACATTGAATGATGAATGTAGCCTAGCATTGATTGATGATGTTTCGTAATCTGCTTCACGAATTTGGACGGAGATTTCGTAAAATTGGTTATAAATCTTCCAAGTTGAATTCAAATTTTAGTTTCTGGGAATGTTTGTCGCAGTTTCACGTGTAGATTTATAAACAATATTGAAATGTTATGTATTTTCATTGCCATGGCAACGAAATACGTTTGCATCCTAATGTGGTTTTTCAGCTTGAGGGTTCAACGTCGAGCATTTAAGTTATGCGATTGTTCAAATGAGCTTAAAATATTCTAATTAGCTAAACGCAATATTTCAAGCTAAATAAATTTCCGTATGAATTTCGTATTTTAATAGATTTTCTTAGTCGAATTTCAATAGGACTAAAAAATACATGCAAAACGGTCAAAAAAATTTCCTTACGTATTTAATGCCTGAATTGAAGAAGTTAAAACAGAAAATGAATATGCCCTGCTATGAATTTCTGATTGAACTTAGCATATACTAGCATACGGTCGGGGATTAACCACATTTTTTTACGGAATACGAAGTAAAGAAATTCAATGAATTTACATTTGAGCCTGTAGAGGTGAGAGCCTCTGTAATTTTGAAAGTAAACAAATATTTTGTGCAATCACTCCAAAGCAAAGGTTCTGTTGCATGAATCCCCCTATTTCCCGAGAAATGACAAATTTTCATTTAACATCTAAACAGTACTTCTTCCGAACTTTAATTATAGTGTCACTGATTGAGTAAATAGACGCATTCCAAGCGACGCAGCAGTAAATCCTAGTATTTAATTTCTAGCACACTGAAGAGTTGAGGCGTTGAGAACAGAAACCCAAACCGTGCAAACATAAAACCATGCTAATTTTGCTCAAACATGGCATGACATGATAGTACATGCCACGATCGATCGACATATAAAGAAGCCAATGCCAGATAGATATCTGAGAAGCTCCAGTCATGTGTTGTAATTGCATCAACCATATGTACTAATTAATGAAGGCTCTTCCTGGATTTCTTTTTTAATTTCAAAATCAGAATTGTTAAAAGGAAATGTAAATGAAAATGCGAGGCCGCACACACAAATAAATCTTAGAATTTTCAACAATTTTTGGCAAATTAGTTTCGGTTATTGGCAACAACTGACAAAACCATGAATGAATAACTAGAAACTCATCAAATCAAATTGAAGAAAAGTTCAACATTCCAAATGCAAATCAAAAATCTGAAACAAAGGAGCTGGCAACAAGGAATTTGTTAATTACCAGTCATTCTCTATTAATTCGGCATTTATTATTTATTATTTTTAATAAATGTTTTATGCTAATCTCATCTTGACAGGATATTCTACTTTCGTTCATGCCACCACGAATTCCATAATAAATATTCCGAATATTGTATAAAAATTGTATTTATTGAAGTTTCAGCTATTTTTTGTCAAGTTTACCTTACAGAGAATGCTCAAGATTAATCTTAAACGGCGGTGTCCCGTGCCTGAGAGTGCGTATAACTCTACCGATCATCTTTTACATGTGCACATTGAGACGAAGCATGCAAGCAGTTCTCGAGTCACTTCAAGTGTCGTTCATGGAAACGCAAAGATCGAGTTCAGAGGCCTAAGAAAGCTCTTTGGAAAGCGAGAGAGGTTAGGGTAGAAGTGGGCAGGCGGTCGTGACAGCCACAAGTCATTGTCATGAGTCCGGGATCCTTGGTCAAAAGACTTTTTTTTCGTGTCAATAGGAGGCCCACCTTTCTCCTTTTGTTGTCATTTACAAAATCCAGCACCCGCTGTGCGGAAAGCAATGGAGTGGCCCCTCCTGGTCTCAAACCCCAGCCACTTTCTCACTCTTACGGAATAATAGCTCCAGAGCCACAGTCCCTTTCAAAATCAAAACAACCAACCCCCGGTTTACAGCCCTTTGTTCACACAAACTATTTGCATGGAATCCTAATTTAGAACTCCATTAAATTTCTAAATTAAAATAGCTTCATTCTCAAATATATTTTCTTCTCATACCACACTTTCCACTATTAATCATCCTTCCGCTTTTCTCTTAAAGCCAACCGTCCGCAGTTCAAAGTTCAGTATATTCAATAAAATATTCCATGGAGTATTTTGGTGGATTTAAGGATTATGGCGTGGTACGTCCTTCCAGCTTCAAATTTCGTGCCTGTTGACGCTTCCAATCAAATCTGGACCGCTTCTCTTCTGATCACAACAGCTAATATTTTCCCATACTGCTCACAAGGATCAATTACCACATTCCATCTTTGGATCGCCCTTCGTCAATCTAAAGAACTCGGTATTGTGCGATATTCGAGGGTGGATTAATGTTTTCTGCTGCTCGGGTATTGGGGCATGCTGAGGCTAAATAGTTTTTGGCGAATTGAAGGTCCATTCAATTTTAATGCGAAAAAATTTATAGGGTATTTCCCATTTCCCCGTTCTTCTGTTATCAGGCGTTGTTTGTGTAGGTACTAACTAAACAGTTTACCTCCCAGTATCGTGTTTCAGTACAGGGTTCTAGCGTTTTTCGACTTGGATTTTGAGATATGCATTGCACGAGGTGATATTGACATGTATATGTACAATAAAAGAAATGTTAGTTTAGTACACACGTTGAACTTTTTCTTTTACAGAATTTAACATTCAGCACGCAGTTTGTAGGTTTCCGGCCGCTGCTAATTGGAAAATACGAATTTCGATACCGAACACTGGAACAAGGATGCCGATGCAGTTCGTTGACCTTACACTAAGTTTTTAACTGTTATGTGATTTGTTATCCTACTGTAGCATCACTGATGTTATGCCTAATTGCTAAAGAGCGGATGCATATGCATATAAAAACCCTAAAATATGCGCATATATATGCACTAAAAATAGCCAAAATATGCA
>JAQFXZ010001154.1:0-13357 GCA_034694025.1 Ceratophysella scotica | reverse complement strand
CATTTTTGTCTAAATAGTAATCCTCAGAAGTTAGCTGGCCCATGGTGCAAATGCCATATAGGAATTGGAAATATGCCGACGGGCGGGCGGCGGTGCGAGATGGTGTTATTTGGCTGGCCGAGACTCTCCCAAATGCTACGTAGTGAGTTTGTGATGTGCGGAGAGCGAGCGGAGGAGGTCTATATAAAATATCCAACCAAGTTTAACACAAACTCCGAGTCTCTGTCAGATATTCATTGAGTGTAGGTTGGGTCTTGGTCTTGGTCTTGGGTCTCGAACTCGAAACAGTTGTTGGCGAGAAAATCCTATTTCACTCTCATACTTGGTTTGTGTTTGGAGATAAGGGAAATATTAAACTTCCCGTTTTGCTAATAATATAAAAAAATTGGAAGATAAGTGGTCCACTTGACTAGAACTAAAATATTTGATAACAAATTAGTTGGTTCTTCGGACACCTGCTCTCTCTCTTCCTTCAATTATACGGACGGCGAGCCTTCCAAACAGATTTGATCAACATTCAGCGGATTGCCGAAATATTGTACAAAACTAGCTGTACTTAGTGCGATAGGAGGAAAAGGTAAGTTGACAAATAGTCTGTAATTTGTAATTATAGTAAATAGTTTCATTTTATGCTTGAGCCTATACCACGAATTTGGAATTAGAATATTTAGAATTTTACTGACAACTGAACGAATCTGGGACCTGAGTAAACTGGGCATTGAAAATAAGTTGTACTTACTGTACATAGGCAATAAAACCGTATAAGTCGAATATACAAACAAGGTTGAAAGGTTGTGCGACGTGCACGTGCGCTTCAAGTTTTCAGTTTAGGCCGCAAACAGGTATGCTCAATTTAGCAGATGTACTCGTATAAACAATGGTACATGAACAGGATACGTAAATAAAGCAAAGTACGAGTTCGTTCCTAGATGCGCAATTTCTGAGACAGCTGTGATTGCTAATAATATTCAATCGAACATCGAAGGATTGAAATTTAAAAAGTAACACAGCATTTATCACACTATCGTATGCACTCCAAGTGCACGTAGTATTTAGTAGTTTTATGGACTACCCACTACCATCCTTGTCCTTGTGGTGCACTGGACACTGGGTGGCGACTTTTTTCTTTCTCAATTTTTCGTAGTCGATCATCGATATTTTGTATTCTTTTTTGCAATGCGATCAGATACCCCCTAACCTTCACCAACGAGTTGGGAGTCGGTAAAGCGAATCTGAATTTAGACTTTCATATTCCAAGACGTTTCGTAAACATAGGTACAACCATTTCGATATCCATCAGCGGTGAAGGTGTGCATCAGGTTAAAGCTTTTGAAGTTTGCTTTGATATTTGGGACCGAACCGGTCTAATTTTAGTTTGGAAACAGGAAAGGGTTGGAATAGATTCTGGATTCTGAGCTAGGTGCACTTTTGCTTTGGAACGCTATATAGCTGAATGTTCACCTTGTATGTTCTATGAAACAAGGACCGATTTTACTCCGCGTACTCATGACCATGACATACCAGTGGTACTTCCATATGTGTTTTACGAAACATGGAGATACGTAGAGGGCCAGTTGTGTGCGTTGAAATCTATCCCAATGTCAAAGCTGAAGTGGGAATAAAAACGGAACTGTAGAGTGTTTAATAGGATCATATTTAAGGAATAAAAGAAATCCTTGATACATCTTTGTTCAGTTCTAGAAGTTAGTTGGTTTAATATGAGCCGACAGCCTTTATTCGTCCATATGTAACTAAAGCTGACGAGCGAGCCGGCGCCACCTCGGCGATGTGCAATTTTCCAAAGAAACATTCAATTCAAAGGGCGACGTCTTCTGCTCACATTCTCCAGATTAGCCTTTTAAATGACTCTCATTCCGAGTGAGGTTGACAGGAGATTATTGGGTTGAAAAGTGAGTGTGCCGTTTGACTGGATTTGGATGTGGAATTGATTTTAGAATGGATATGGACTTTCGAGTCGTTCAAAGGAGGGGGAGGCAAGAGACAAGGAAATTAGACTTGACATAAATTAGAGCAAAAGTCACGACTCAGACATCAGCAAACCAGAATCGATTAATGCTCCGAACGAGTCCATAATTTTGCCGGATTTGGCTCTCAGGGTTCGGCCGATTCGTCCCGAGAAAAAGCGGTCTATGTTTAAAATCAACTTTAACCTTATTTTGACTTAAACCCACATTAAATTCACGTTTCAGAAACCATACCATTGTATTCTACATAGTATAACCACTCCTATTGAGTCCATGATTTCACCCAAACATTAGTGGCCTGGATCTTGATCCGCGATTTGATCATGATCTGACCAAAATCGGATCCGTTTGGAGATCCATCGTAGAACGTAGAACAAATAGCAGAGCATTCAACATTTTTGGCACTACACACTTGCTCCAAGCTTCCAAGACTGGAGTTTGTCTCGACTGATCGAAAAATACGATAAAAATGGGTTTTCAATATGCGGGTTTGAGTGGTTGATGGAGTGAGAAATCATTGCTCCTTCTCCCCACACTTTATTGAATTTTAAACAGCTGAAATCAAATGCATCCAAACATATTTTTATTTTGCGAAAGATGAGTTCTGTATTTTTGATTTTGTTTCTGTCTACCCACAACTGTCAGTCGAAGCCTGAGACGAGACTCCCTTCGATTGGCTTTGCATATTTCGGGCTAAAGAGCTGTTTCCCTCGCACGGAAGCAATTGATTTGATCTCGGCTGCATCAGTGACAGCTGGGATGACAGGAGAAACACATCTCTTTGGCATGCTCTAATCCGGAACTGAATTGTCAAACAAACTCAGTACCTCTTCTTCCCCAATTCATGCGAGGAGGTTGGGAGACTCAAGTCAGCGCCCTGCAAGGAGACAGCAGGTGTGAGGAATTAGGAATACGAGAACGTGGATAAGATCAGAGAGAGGTGAAAGTGTGAAGGGTTTAAAAGTTATCAATTTAGTTCAGACGTGTGTGTTCTGACATGCGTCTCACTTCTCTGTCCACTACTGCATATCTCATCTGGGCCGCGTTCATATGTTCGTGTGCGGGGCTCAGCATCAGCATATTTTTGTTCTGGAAATTAGCATGGGATAAGTCAGTCCTGACCTACGAAACTAGTTTAGTCTGCATGTTCCATCAGATAGGCTCAGTTTCATGAATACATATGGAATAAATTTTACTGGATTTTCACGGAATCAACATTCAGTTGAGTGAATTCCACCTATCAACTTCTATTTTCTTCCGATTTGAGTGAAGTAATGCATAATTTATAACCTATAACTGCATATTTTACGCAGTTCAGTGCCCGGCCGTCACATTTTCGTGTAGCCTCAAAATCAAAACCTCCTTTGCATTAAATACTCACCGATGTTAAACGTCGATGTTTGCATTACATTAGCTCCCATATGGTCTCGGCAGCCAAGCCAATTGAATGGAGTATGAATTTTCATATTTTATGCTGATATTCTAATCTTGATTTTCATTTGTTTTCAGTCAATCCATCATCATCACCACCACTAAAAGTTGGTACTGGTGAGTGATCTTCCTTGGTCGTACTTAAGCGTGTAGAAAAGTGCTGTGAACTGTGAGTAGGTTCGAAATAAATCCACGAGTCAGTCACCAGTGTGATCTTTAATTTGCCTACTTAGTCTCTCTTTCTGGATTGTTTGACAATTTCCTCTACATGTGCTCGAAGAGAGGAATAGTGCGGGAGGCTTAAGTGCATGGGGCCAAGGAACCCCTGCCGCCGCGCCGATCGCCGCAATCCTGGAACTCATGGAACTGGAGAACATTGTTGCAAATACCGTCTACCTCAAAGCCAGAGAAGGTTAGATCTGCCACTCTTTGCTTTAGTCTCACGCTTCTCTCTCATATTCCCCCTTAGTTAGTGGAAGTAAAGATCTAAAGAGTCTCACGTTAATTCGACATCCGCGCATTCACCTACGTCACAACACAACAGGTTGAGATACTTACCTACACTTACTACGGAAAGGAGCACTGTGTACTTGTTGAGGTTCTAGCTCCATATCTAGACTACATTATGCTACTCCTTCATACTTCTAATTACTAATTGCGTATTAAATTACGAGAGTAAAGTGGTGAAGACAGGTTATGTGCTCGTGGAGGGTGGAGGTATCAATTTCAAGCTACCTATGTAGTCTTGTACAGTATTCCTCCATGAAGGAGGACTAGACCTTATTGTCTCATCTTTTTCATCAAAGACATCGCATGAAGCATAAAAACTGACCACACTCATATGAGACGAATGAAATCTCAACTATCAGCAGTTACTCCTATTCCTATGTATAAAAGGTTAATGTGAGATATGCGTGCACGAGGCATTTCTGGTGTACTTGTAGCTTAATTTACAAATATTTACTTTCACCCAGCAGGTCTGTAGTTGAAGTTCATGTATAGTACGTACATTTCTGCGTTAGGCTTGAGTCTAACAATATGGAAGGTTAAACGAGTATTTTACATGGTAGTCACAAAGTATAAGTTAATTGACAGTTAATCGTTTCCCCTCGATTTTTTAGAACATGGTCAACGGTCAAAGTAGCTCATTTGTTTACCAAGGTTGAGTCATATACATCTAAGAACTAAAAAATAATTAATTTGCACTGATTATCGAGAATTACATATTTGATCCTAAAATATGCAAAACGGTTCTCAATGCTAAGCTACGTAAGCTTGGTATTCAACCCTACTACTACCCATTCAATTAACATTCATATGAGGTTGGTCAGTTTTGATATTTCATGTGAAGTTTTTGATAAAAATAACAGGCACGCCCACTCTTGCGCGCTTCCTGGAGGAGTACCGTAGTACGAGATATCTTGCTCGTAACTCGTAACATGTAAAACGGCCAATTCACTGCAGGAAAAACCATGTACTTCCGATGCGAAGCAAACGTTTATGCAACCGTGAGTCTTACGATTAAGTAGTACTATTTCCATGACATGCTACATGCTACTATTAATTCGGAATTGGCTGACTTATCGCACTTGAAAGGAATCGTATTAGCCCGACAGGAGTTTGTGATAATTAATTATAGATTTCGTTTGATTCAAGGTATGACACACGCCGTGAGCAATCACAGTAATCTCTAGTGGAAACATGAATCCTTGACGTATTTCTTATTAGTGTTTTTTTATCGATTTTCTCCGCGACGTGCAACGTGGAGCATAAAAAATGTACTCAGCAGTAGTTCATCTCACAAGAGTTAAAATCCTTTTCATGGCCACTTACAGTTAATGAGAAGGAACTCGGAAGGAACTCGAGGCTTTTAGCTGGGAGTAGGAAATATACGAGGAACAGAGAACTATACAACAGTTTACCATCAATTTCGTTTATTGGTTAGACGTCGCACTGCGCAAACTAGGAGAACTAGGACTCAAGTTTGTTTGACTATTCTACATACTATCTAGCACGAGGTTACGTATTTACTTCATCTCGTAGAGCATTTGGGGCTTACCAGCCTTTTCGGTACATCTACGATACTGCATCTCATCTCCTTTATTTCGGACAGGATATGAACGTGATCGATTAGGTTTGTTGACAGAGTTCAACGAAACATCACTCCACAAAAGACACATACTACTTTCGCTGTCGAACACACAGGCGTTCTTGAGGGAATCTTCCAATCGAAATTAAGTTATAGTAATTCATAGCTTTACGTACACGGACATCGCTCTCACGCTTTCTTTCATCAAAGCATAATGGAATTGAGAAAAATTTCAATGGACGTAAAAGGCTTAAGGAGTTGTGGTTGTGAGCTCAGGAAAAATGAAAGGAACATCATAGTCAATGGATAGTGAACATTCATTCAAAGTGATCTTCTTGAAGTTCTCATAAGTTCAGGGCTTAGAATATGCAGCGGTATTTAAGGTTCAAGGATCATACTCATTTCTTCGTGCTTCTGATATCTACTCATTACTGTTTGCTCGGGCTTATCATGTTAGTTTGTAGTCTTGTAGTTCGGCAAAGGACGTGTGAGTCTTTGAAGTCGAATACTCGCTTTTAATCTGATTAACTACTTAGCATGATACAGACCTTTGGACGGGGTACTTTGAGAGTTAATATAGTTAAAGCCAAGTTGACTTCTTGACACTTCCAACAATCTAGAGTACATAATAGAGCCGGTCTTTATGAACTATTAAAGTTAGAACACGGCCTAGTTGACGTCGACAATTAAGGCCATGTACTTACGGCTAAGTCGACATTCATTCTCTTTTTACTTTTACTAGTTAAGAATATTTAGAAGTAAAAGTAAAAGGCAATCACACAATTGAGCAGGAGCAGTATTGTGTAGTTAAATTTTATTGGAAAGTAAAACTTTCTTGATAAAATACCGCTTTAACACAGAATGACGCAGGTTGTCAAACAGACCAAACGCCGCCGATGACGCGGTATTCCATATAGCTGTGACTAATGCTTGTTGCATGCTTTGCATTCTTATTTCTTGAATTGCAGTGCAGTTAGAATTTGAAAACTAAGACTAGATTTGACTAAAGAGGCGTTCACATTTTGTGACTCTCCTAGAGCTACACTACCAAACTAGTGTAAGTACTGCTGTGCTGTTCCGTTGATTTCATGCTATTGTAGAATTATATAGTTCTAACGACAAAGAGAAGAGGAGCATGAAGTTACACAGGACATGAACGAAAATGCACAATAATAATCTACACTATTCGCTATCATTTAGCTTCACTAATAACACGACCAAAGAAAACAGAGATAATAATTAGATCTGACCACAAAATCAGGAAAAATCACTTTTCGAGTGTACATCCGTTTATATTTCCATTGGAGCAGTATAGTGTCGTATGATCTGGACAACAGAATTTTGTGTTGACGTGATTCCGCTCGACCGATTGACGGAAGACGGAGTACTTACGCTCGTAGACAAACATGAAGCCCTGATATTCCGTTCTGTTTGTCTTGAGTACACAGATGGTTTACTGTTACGTTAAGATTGATTGTCATTCAATATTCAAGACATTCATTCTCGTTCAGCGGCGTATTGATATTGATAGATCGATTTTAGCCTCATGTTTCTAGTTTTTTCCAAAGATTCAACAAGAGAGACTGACTCGACATTGACGTGCTTCATCCCCAACGTTGACTGTGGTAATACTACGATTACCCGATGAATGAGCTATTCATTGCCGTACTTCTATAATTTTTGTTAGGGTTAGGAGAATTGAGAAAGCGATCAAAGCTTCCATGAAGCCCATTTCTTTTTAATTGCATGTACTTCGGTGTTCTGATGAGGTTGATTTTAAGTCGCCTCCGATCAACCTTGCTCGACTTTACGTGACTAAGCTATTCTATTACGTTCCGAATGTCGACCTGTACGAAAATTGGATGATTGAGTTTTTATGGAAAAGCCCTTCGTCCTTCGGGAATTAGGTCTTCTTAATCTACTTTAATTTGAATCAATCGGATTTCAGGGATGACCAACTTTGCAAAGTATCATGTCATAGTGTCGTGCGTCCTTTCAACGGATAGAGTTTGTGAAATAGCTCGAATCAGGAGTTATATAATCCTTAACGCTCTGTGGGGCTTGGAACACCTTGAATTAATCAGATTTCGCTGTGGTCGAAATCGAGCGTAATTGAACATTATTGCGTGCCCAAACGAAAGGCGTTAATCTTACAAGGCATAGGCATTCGCCTTCTCCATTGCTTTAACCGGTAGTCCATAAGAGTGTGAATTTAACACACATCCGCAATTAGTAATGTATAGCCTTGCATGTGTCTCACGAAATGACGCTAATTAAACGCTGATAGGGGTTCCTGCGAGGAATTTGTGATAAGAAAAGTGAATATTCTGGTGTCGAATGAACTGTGAGATTCCTTGGGCTTTGGGCTCAAGATACGAGAGGTTAGTTAGGTATTATCCGCAGGCAGCATGGCGTACATGCCCTACGACCCGCTCATTAATTATATAGGCACGCCATGTCGTGTGCAACGAACCAGGGCCTTCCTGTCCCCAAGTCCCCAAGTGTACTGCTATTGTGCATGAAGATGTATCCAAATGAATTACCCTATTACCTGTGCGTTTTTGTTCTTTCTTTTCCTCCATTGCGGTTCAATTGGTTCTTCACGGATCGGATTCTCTATCTAATTAGCAACTGCTTCAGGCGAGTCATCAATCTATATTTTATTTTTAATTGACATAAACTTAATTAAGAAACTTTTTCCTCTCCTCCTCAAATTCCTCGACTTTGCCATGGTTCTCTCTTCCACTACCTACTACCTCTTTTCTCCCGATGAGTTTCTCAAAAGAAAGTTTTTAATCCAAAAATCTAATTGGATGAAATGTCTTTGTTAATTAACTTTGTCCTAAAGCTTCTCTTTTCTCCCTTTCTCATCTACAGATAGCAATAAGGGGAAGAGTAAGAAGTGGCGGAAAATATTACAATTCCCGCACATCTCCTTCTGCATTGACATCGCGAGTAAAATTGGTAAATACTTTGCTCCCTCTCTCTACTAAGTGTATTTGTACTACAAACTGTATATGTTGGAGCTAGTATTGATAGTTGCTATGATATATATAGATTTTATATATTGGCCGGCTAATATGGAAAACGAATTTTAAGGAACTTTCATTAACGCTTGCAAATTTGTCTACTTATACGATTTCTGCACTTAGCTGCCCCTCCTGAGAATGTTACGCTCTTTGCATTGGTATAGCTATTTTCAATCAAATACACCTAAAGACATGATTAGAGATGAATTTGCCTTGTCGGGACCCTTGTATGTTGAATTTATGTTTTGGGTGTAACTGATTGAATTAAGAATTACACCATTGGAAAGAGCGTAAAATTCTGAGTAGGGGCAGCTAACTACAGAGTTCGGGTATACATACTTGCTAGCGCTAACTAACGTTCTTTAGAATTATTTTCCATATTAGCCAGGTATTATTTCAAATGTCCAATTATACATACTAGCTCCAACACATGCATACTATTGTTGGCTCAATTTTTGACAGCTTTCTGAATTTCTGAGCTCAGTTTCAATCAAGTCTTCAAAAAGGTTTTATGCACCAAACCGAGCTGACTTGCCTTCCAACTAATGACACGCGAGAAATTTGAAGTCGTTTCAACATTTGTCCGAATACCAGGAAGATCATATTTTCCATCTGAAAAGTATGAAAGTGTTTAAGTGTCATTATTTGATGAAATTGGATATGAGCTGACCTAGCAACTTGATAGCTAATGAAATTAGAAACTGGAACAACTTGACACAATACCCGGAAGTTGGTGTTACAGTCCGGTGCAACTGGAGCTAAGCTAAACTCAGTTGTCACCTGATGCCCTCGCCCGTCGTCTGTCGTTTCTCTCGCCGATTCTCGGATGAGCATCACGAATATACTCAAAGTCACACACTGCCGCGCTCGCTCTTCATATAGTCGCTCTAGTAGTTTCTGGTTACTTCTCTATTTGAACAGTCTGTAATCACGGAAACTAGTTTAGGAGCTTGTCATACACCTCTTGTTCGCCTAGGTCCCGTTTGTTCCGCTCCAAAGAAATGTTTAAGTTCATTAAAACTGGGAGCGTGTGGATGGATCTTGTTCTTGCTCTAACTTTGACATTTACAGGCAATTGTTGTACATAAGTGATTAGCGCGTGGGCCCATGTTTGTATTTAAATGAGCCTGTGTCCTCACACAGAAGTCTACGTGAAGCATTTCAACTATTGGCGGAGCGAAGCGGAATCACATGTTAATTAAATATGTGCATTTGTTTTTGTTCTTGCATTCGCATTGCACCTTCTTCCCAATCATATATCGTGGATAGATGAATTCTTCCTTCATGGACTTGATGATGATGATGACAATTTTTTCCGCGCTTGCAGTTGATAATCAATCGAATTAAATAATTCTAAGTATATTAATTTTTTGGATACGATTGTTGTTAGTCGCGGTGGATAGCTCAGTATTTTTATGGTAGCACGTCTCTTAACAATTCTGTTGTATTAGTGCTAGCGCTGTAGTAAAATCTTCTAAGCTTTAGTTACAGTTAATATTTTGGAGTCAGCTATAGTCGGCTGTGCCGATTCTTCTCCAGAGTACAGAATCGAGCGAAAATAATATAAAGCACGGACCACCGCTTAAGAACTGTTAATTTTTTAATTTCAGCCGGTTGATATGTGAACCATGCACGAAATATGTAGAATTAGGTAATAGTTGAAAGAAACCGAGATTCAGTCAATGACTTTGCGGAAGAGAAAAAACTACAGCAAGCAGGTTCCAGAAACACCAAAAGCAAAAAACGTATTAGGTTCATCATGCCAATCCAGCATATTTGGAAAAAATGTCAACAGTTCTATAACTGGATGCACTTAAGTTGAGGTCACTTTTTCTTGTTTGGAATTCGTAAAGAGCATGGAATGCTGTACTCGAGAGAAGAGTTGGAATTTTCGACTTGCCTTATTTCTTATTCTGGGAATAATATGCAAAAATCATGCAATTTTGAAAATAAAACTAGCTTTTAAAGTAAACTTCAATCTGTTTCACCAATCTAGCCCCAACTCAGCTCAACTGGACGCACGATGTAATTTGAATTTTCAATTTGTAATGTTCAGTGTTCGGTTCTGACTCTACGTCCTTCGCTCCGCCACCAATTTGAGGAAAGCGACCGTTCTAATACTAGTGTTCGGATCGGGGTCATATCATCACATTTGTAGTGCATTAGCTGATAACCATTATGTAAAGCTGCCTGATTGAGAGTGATTAGTGTAATGGAAGCGGAACGTAGTTTAGAAATGGTTCCTCTTGGCTAGGCCGTGGAGTGTTTATCTCCAAAACCACTTCATCTCATTCTGATGCCTTGTGTATCTTTCCCTTGATTAAATGAAAAGTGAGTCCTCAAGCCTAATGGGCCTGAAGGTTGTTTGAATCATTAATCGTAAATGAATACTCTCTTTTACTGGGCAGAGAGAAAGCGTAGTATGACCAGAAGCGATTCACTTGTACCTGTTCGAGGAGTGGTATGACACACTTGCATGTTTATGTTTGTCCATGACATGCTGACATTTCTGCGGAGGATGTGGATATAGTGACGAATGAGGAGTTCTTGAGTGGAGATGAGTTAATTTTCAAGAGCGTTTCAGTTGTGTGGCGAGAGAAAGACAGACGACGAAGCAGTTAAAGCCGAAGTGGATTTGCTTGATTTGATTGGTCTTTTTGTCTAGATATCCAGTACAATTATGTGGTTGACCATCAACCAATAGGTCGGTTACTCTTTCGTCTCTTCTGTGAACACACCAATGCTCACTACCATATCTGCAATAAGTTCCTCGATGCCGTGGTACGTTGGTCCTTTGGGCCCTACAATAAAATACTTAAAAGCCTACTGCACCCAATATGTCACGGAGCTTCACGTACTGCTACCAAATTCATGACTTTGATTTATTTTACTGCAAAACAAGGCACGCTTCGAACCAGCAATTGTTCCCACTTTTCCGCTTTCCGCAGCGTGACGTACTTTGGCTTCAATGAGTCCACTGCTTGTGAAATGAAATGAGTATTTTATTTTCCCTTTTACTTGATGAGATTCCGGATATTAACGAAAATCCTTGGGTCGAAATTAATTAGCCGATGCAAGCTTTGACTTCTTTCAAGTAGGTACGAGGGTTGATTCAAAAGTTTTTACCGATTTTGCAAAAGCTGTAATAGGGATAAAAATAAAAATGAATGGACTTTCCACACATTTAAAGTTATACCTGAGTTACATTACAGCAATAATTTGGATTAAAAAATCCGTATCGACAGTTTCTATTTTTACGATTTATGTCTAGAATGTTTGTTTTTCATTTTTTCAGACCAATTTTTCCCCGTTTTCTGTTGAGTAATATTTATTTCTCTCGTTTTTCCTTTGCATTACAATAGTCGTTGACGGGCTTCCGTCAAAAACACACAGTTCTTAGAATATGCTTAAATTTTCATGAGTTTAAGTACTTACATCTATTTCTGCTTTACAGTTTTTTTTTAAGTACAGGAAAGTACAGGAAAAAGTTGTTTTGGGTGGATCTGCGAAATAGATTATTTCGTTCGCACTACTTGGTGAAATCTCTTGAAATTTTTAGCAAAAGCATGGTATAGTCTATATCTGCTCAATCCTGGAAATTTTTGGCGAAAAATATGCAGAAATAAAGGATTTGAACTTTTGAATTTTCTCTCTTAAAAAACGCCATGTTCGACTAAAATTTTAATAAAAACTGTCTTTATGGATATATTTGCAAAATTTATTATTTATTTATTTATTTAAAGACCAAACGTAGCACAAAGATCATAATTAACACGTGTACATTATTACTGCAAGGCAACATGGTTTTTGCAACATGTGGTGAAAGTTTCAATCTATTTCATTCGTCTGTCTGCTTTATAGCTTTCCAAAATCAGTAAAAACTTTTGAACAACCCTCGTATACCTACTACTGAATTTCCGATGTTATAAAACCGGTGGATTGGAGTCGCTTTGCATTTTGAGTTTAATTTTGGATGTAATAAGTATTACTTGGGAAATCACGTCCCACTCAAATTGTTATAATTTGTGCTTTATGAAATTCCATTCCGAAAATCGATGCTGACTTCAATTTCCGCGTATCTCGAAGTTGAGTGCTGAAAAGCTTGTGAGTGAGCTAATGTAACCTTCGGGCTGTGGGTAAAATAACCATCGATTTTTCTCCTGGCTTGCTACCTCGTGCCTCTTTCGGACCATAGCTAATTAGGTGGCTTTCTATGGAGCAATTAAATGTGAAGTCTAATGGAAAGTAGTGGAGCACCCGGCCTGGAGTCTTCTGCTTTTAATTAATCAACTTATTTGTGTACTCAGGAAAAGTATGAGATTGAAATGGAGGAGCGGAGAGTGGATTTGGCCAAGGCTATCTTCAGTACGTATCTCTCCAACACCGTAAGTCACTTAAAAAGACAGTAGAGGCTAAGTAAATATTCCAAATGTTCCGTGTTCCTCCCATGCCCATCACATCACTGTCTCTCTCAGCCCAACCCGTCTCTTCCTGAGTAAGGGAACAAAGGGAAAGCTTCTATGACCAATAAAGTAGAGGGAAAGTAGTCGCTTTCCTCTCATTCTGCCCCCTTTTCGAGCGGTCTCATCATACCTCACTCTGAGTGCTGAAGGGAGACGTTAAAGGAGAAAGAGATGCCGTCCAACGTCAATTGGCCACCGTGATTCCATGACCAAATCCAATTCAGTTTCGGCTCGGCTTTAAACCCTTTCTATTTCCTTTCTGAATAGAAAATCCACTCAAATCCATAGTCCGAAACGCCCTATCTCGCTAAGGGGGTCGTCCAAAAACCGCGAATAGGGGGTAGCCGGCTCGCGCTTCGC
>JAQFXZ010001153.1:0-13357 GCA_034694025.1 Ceratophysella scotica | reverse complement strand
TACACACAATGGGATTCCTTCTCCAGCCAAACTAAGTAGCCGGATCCTCTGCCGCTACTGAACATTTAATGGCTAGTGGAAAAAGGAACAATCTGTGAAAAAGTCACGGCTTGAAGAGCTGAACCTTAGCGAATGGTACGGAACAGTTCTAAACTGAAAGCGGAAGAAAAAATCTAACGGGTTGGACCGACATACGGGACATGAGGAAAGTCACGGGTTGAAATGAAGAAAATGCAAAGTGGTGGGTTTAATTTGATAACAGATCTGGAGAGTAACTGATAGGAAAAGAAAAAAAGATTAAACAAATCAAGGATTGACAGGCAAAAGTTGAGCATAGGTCAACAAACGGGTTTAAGAGAATCTGAAAGGGGAATAATCATGTCACAGGTTGTGATAAAAATTAAAATGAGCCGTAGAAGCGGGTTGAAATTTAAAAGCGAAAATAATTTTTAAAAATTTAGAGCGGGTTAAGAGAATGTAAAACGCAAATCTAACTTCATATTTCAAATGCAACGAAAATATGTTTAAGTCCCCCGTCCGTAGGACGGGCTTACAGCTTGTTATTGCATATGCGTCTACCCATTTAACTGTATAGTAATTAGTAATTCAATGAATATTATAATAAACTCTTTGAGGTATCATAAATATTTGTTCCTTTAGAGCATGAAGTCAGACGACGGTACAATCAAACCGTAAGCGTATTCTTTAATTTGGATTTATCGTGGAATAATGAAATTATGAATGTGTGACAAGAAGAATCTAGAATTAATAAGATTCTATGGTACGTTTGACCGTTAAAAATCGCAATCTTCAATTAGGATAATTGTCTTGCACAATTTTTAACGTCCAAACTTATCAGAGTCTTCTTCAGTCCCATAAGAAAGTTGTTTTGTATAGCCTAATGAAGCATCCCACCGATTTTCAGCTAAATCGAACGGGTCCGGGTCCTGATATCCCGCCCCATGTGAAAATGAAGATTGTGTGTAACGGTCAAACTAGTCAGAATCTCCTTGGACCATGTAGCAAAGTTGTTCATCAGAATAGTCCAAAGAACAAGTGTGCCAATTTTCAGCCAAATCGCACAGGGGCCACCGGGCCATTTACTCATTCTACTTTAAACTTTAAACATTAATTAATTTTACACTGTGTCAATCTTCTACAGAGAATTCTGTGATCGCGTCGCGTCGTTTGGTAGTATCGTTGTTGTTTCTTTGCCTCGTTCTCGTCGATATACGTCGAAACATGGATGAAAACGTTGCGTAAATTCGTCGGTGCGTGAAAACTTCGAACGTGGTTCGTCGTTTCGTGATACTTGAATACGACTAAACGTTATTGGTTGATTACTTCGATACGTGAACACGTGAGTACATCGAAAGGTCGTCACGTTGAGTACATCTAAACACGAATACCTACGTCGAAATAATAGTTGTAAGTTGAAACTGAAAACCTAACCTTGCGTATATAATTCCTCTACTGTTTGCATGAATGTACCTCACTGAAGTACACATGTGTCAAATAAATAGAAAGACTACTGACCATCATATTCGCCTGTCACTTGCAGAGGGTTCATAGCCAGTGGTAAAAAGATTCATTCGTTAAACCGGAAAGTGAATCTCTTGCCAATTTCAATCACTTCATCCTGGGCTTTGGACCAGTGCAGGCACTCAATCTGGTTTTGTGCGAATATTGTGCAAATTGCATCGAGTACAGTACAGTAAAGTTTGCAAGTACAAGAAGACATTCCTAGTTCCAGTTTTCTTCTCTTCTTGTCACAAGCGGAACGCCAGACGCCATCATGAGCAGCTTTGGAATTGTTGACTACATTATTTTTGTTGGGACACTGGCCGTGTCAATGTTCATTGGTGTCTACTACGCCTTCTTCAAGAAACAGACCACAAATGAAGAGCTGCTTGTGGGCGGACGTCAAATGGCAATACTTCCAGCAGCCCTCAGTCTTCTAGCTACGGTCACTGGGAATTTTTGTTTTAATTAAAATAAAATATTCAAGATTTTGGTGCATGGCCGACTGATAGCAAAATATTGTCGAGTCGGAATTCCAGTTTCGAACAGTATTATATTGTACTCAAACGAAAAGGAAGCAAGTCCTTTCAAAATCAATGACCACAAGAAGCAAACCTTGACTTACAAATTGAAACCAACATAAAGCCACGCGAAATTCAAATTACAAATTAAAATCAGAAACTTTGGGGGAAATCAAAATTTTAAGAATAATTATTCATTTGAACACCACAATTTCATCACCCAATTTATGAAAGTTCCGATTTTTGAAGTCTAAAATAATAAATAACCTACTGTGTTAAGTGAACTGTGCGCGTTTTCCTTAAAATCAAAATTGCAAGTTAAAGGATCAAAACAGACAATTCGTCATAATTTTTTTAATCTCATCTTTAAAACCATATTTCTTTTTTTTTTTTAAATCTTAAACCCTGAATGTACGAAGGTTGTCTTTTATCCGTCGAGGCCCCTAATTTCACAAATAACTTGTGCTTTTTTTATTTGACCTTCTGATACAACTTTATAGTTGAGTAATATTTCCAACAATTAGCTTTGGACCACGGATGCAATAAAATATTCATACGAAATAGTCAGACAGATCATCGACTTCTATATAGTGTATTTGCAATCCGCCGCGCCCAGAATACATATTTATGTTACAAAGGGATCAGCACCAGCATATTAATGATGTTGTTAATTGTTTTTTCCAGTACATGAGTGCAATTCTGGTATTGGGTAAGTCATAAATATTTAACACTGTTTTTCGATTTCTAGAACAGGTGTTCAAATTCATTGCTTTATTATATCGTAAATTGCAGTAAAGAATTTGACGTACATTTATATCTCAAACATGCAAAAGATTCCATTTAAACGGCGACACAGACTTTTAAGTTGCTCAACAATTTTTTCCAAAATTAAATTATTGTGCAGCTCTGTGGTACAATATGTGTCTATTGTCGTTCCATAATTCTTTATCTTCGATCAAAATTTAGGTACTGCAGGAGAAATATATGCGAATGGTGCAATTGTTTTCTGCATGATGGTCGGTAAGCTAAATGACCAGTATACAAACCTAGCACAGGAGCCAAACTGTGTTGTGAAGAGCATTGTACGTAAATCTGTTGTATTCTTAGGTGCTCTGTTCTTCATTCCTTTCGGTGGGTTTCTGTTCCTACCAACCCTGTACAATCTCAAACTGACGAGTGTGTATGAGGTACGTGACACACAAATTAAATTTTCAATAATTGACAAGATCCTTGTGACCAATAATTAGTTGAAGGTTTAATGTCTGTAAAGGATGTCTCACACAACTTATGGGTTATAACCTTCAGTGCGATCAAAAAAGAAGCTTTATTTATTGGATATTTTTATCGGTTGTTCATGAGCTTAAAGAAAATCTTAGGAATATTTCGAAAATCAGTTTGTAGTGATTAACGCTATTTGACATTGCCGTATTTGTTTAGAATTTTCATGCCATTGCTTATTGAAGAGGTCTACATCTGCCCATTTTCTATGTTTTAAAATTTGGGCCCGTCTCTTAGTATTTCACGGCATGCCATTCCGCTTTTCGCGCCAATAACCTGCTGGCTGGAAAATACTTACAATTAGTTAAAATTTAGCAGAAACGTTAAAGGAAAGAATATGGAACAGACAGTAACCACCTATTACAACCATTGTAACCTCCCAACATTTCGACAAAACCTTTGCCAAATTATCCGACCAGCGTTGCGTCGCTGGCAAAACCTAACCAACTTAATCTAAATCATCGAAATGTAGTATATGCGAGAAAAGGCTCCCATATGCCCGTTTTTCTGTGGTTACAATAGGTGGTTACATCTTGTTCCATAATATTTACTTCAACCGGAAACCGGAATACACAAAATTAGTGGCGATTTGATTTTAACGTGTATGATTTAAAGAACAGTTCAATAGATTTTAACCGAATCATTCTAGGATAAAATACGTATTATAAGCTATGGGCGATGTGCGATGGCCTTTCAAATCGATACATATCAGCATGATGGCTGAATTGCTTCATTCCACGACTCATTTCTATTGTTTGCTTTTTTGCCTGTCGTATTTGAGAAGCAGTGAAGCGTGGAATGAAGTCCTCGTGTACAAGTACATTGCGAATTCATTGCTTCATACATACAGATACAAGTTTACCGTCGTTCGCTTGACCAATTTTGCCCCTCTTATAATATTACAATTTTACATTGTGATTCCTTTCTGTGATGGCTGGGAAGGTGAAAAATAATGGAATCGTAATTGTTTTTCTACTGCACTATTGACTATTTCAGTATAGAAAAACTCGGTTTCTGTGAACTCGTTGTCATGTATTGTGCTGGTATTGTATGTATGTATGTTGTATGTCCTGTCCTGTAAGTGGAAAAAAATCTTGAGCAGGAGGCCAGAGGCAATACAGGTTTCTCATACAAGGACCTATGCTAATCCTTATTTAGTTGATCTTTTTCATCTCGATCTGCATCTCGCACGTGGCTAAGAACTGCATTTAATATTCGTTTCGTATGCACATGCACTCCAAAGGCTTTGAACTCAATTTTTTTTTGCAGTATCTTGAGCTCCGATTTGACAGTAAATTTGTCCGACTCCTTGCCACATTGACGTTCATCGCACAGATGGGTATGGCACAGATTATAAAGATTGAAAACTTGAAGATTGAGGTGCTAATTACTAAAGTATATAATTCCAGTTTTGTATTCCGGTGTGGTCCTCTTCGCGCCATCCCTTGCTCTCAATGCTGTTGTTCCTGAATTTCCCATTTGGGCTTCCATTGTTTCCGTTGGAAGTGTGGCAGCGGTGAGATCCAAGTAAAATATGTGTATCCCTCAATAATGTATTATGTAACTGATTCAAATATATTATTCTTAAGATTTACACATCCATCGGTGGGATTAAGGTAATTATGCGGATTTCCTTTGGAAAATGCTGAAAGATTTATTTTAGGCACTCTCAACTCAAGCATGTCCGTTTTTCTTGAATCTGAATAGGCAGTCGTCTGGACAGATGTATTCCAAGTCTGGTAATTCGGAAATTTCGAAAATCTAAGTTGAAGTTTGTATACTGGTTGAATTTTAATTCCAACTACAATTCCTGGTTTTAGTATGATGTTCGCTGGGATGCTCGCTGTAATCATTAAAGGTATCAAAAGGACAGTATCTGCTCCTGCTCCAAGTCTTATATTTGTGAAATGCTCGCGCTAAATTGATTTTCAATTATTGAAATCAGGTGCGATTCGAGTTGGTGGCATGGGCAAAGTATTTCAAATTGTTGGAGATCACGATCGACTCGACGTATTCCCAGAGTAAGTGGCAAAGCCAAGAGATGTACACTGAGACTGTAAATGGCGACGGCAGTGCGCCGATCTTATACCGACGTCTTCGACGGCTTAATGGGTTTTAAACGGACGGCATGCGGCGGCGGCGCACAGCTCTAGATACTCTTAAGCTGAAGTGTTTTGAAGTTTCGCGGGCCTAAGGTGTGCGTGGCATGACGAATCTTTGAACCAGACATGCGACTGGTCCGACCGCTTATTTCAAACCATTTCGTTGCTGCGTTAATCATTGCCCCTTTATACGAAGTCTAAAATAATTGTGCTTATATATGATTAGTTTCAGGGTAGACCCGTTCATGCGGCATACAGTCCTTGCCTTATTCTTCGGTCAAGGAATGTTTTGGCTCTCTTCATATGGATGTCATCAAACCACTGTCCAGCGATATTGCAGCATGAGCTCACTTAAACGAGCTTTTATGTAAGTTTCGAAGTACTCGATCATGATCCGTGTAAGTTAAGTAGTTCTGAGCACGAACGCCAGTCGTTGCGTGTGAACCCTTCCGTTTATCACGGAAGTTTGACCAAACGGCGACTTCTGACTTTGACTAGTTTTACTAATGAATACGAGATGGTGAAACTGATATTCAGCCTAATGGTCATTGATATCATTATTATCCAGTGCTTTGATACTCACGTCGCCGCTCGTCTTTGTCACAATGTGCTTGGCAATTTTCTCTGGACTGGTAATCCTAATTAATTATCAGGATTTATGTTCAGCTTAATTTCAATGGGCTTTGTTAACAAGAAATTGCGTATTTTTAAGGTAATTTTTGCAAACTACGCTGGATGTGATCCATTATCTCTAGGTACGTCGAACAGCTCATTTCTGTTTCACATGAAGTACATGGAAGATGGCAAATGGCATTTTGTCATGCACAAAATGCTTTTTTAGGTATTCAAAACTATCTAAACTCAAAAGAGCCTTTTTATTTGAATTCGCCAAATTTCAGGGCTAATCAAGCGTGCAGACCAAATCAGTCCGCATTTTGTACTGGAATTCCTTTCTCCAACCAGTGGGCTTCTTGGACTCTTCGTTTCATGTCTATTTTCAGGTGCTTTGAGGTACACACAAAAATTGAAAATGTAAAATCATGCTGTGCGTGACTCTTCAATATTCCCACTAGAATTTTAATTACTCAGAGTTCACATGTCATTTAAGTTTTAGTAGATTTCATTAATAGCTGACAGTTGACGTTTGTGAGCTCGTAATTACGTGGGATTCTTTTGTTTTCTGTCCAGCACTATTTCCTCAACGCTTAACTCACTCACTGCTGTCACGTATGAAGACTTCTTGAAGAACTCAAAGTACTTCCGAAACATGTCCGATACTTTCGTCATCAAGACCGTTGGTACTGGAATCATACAGAAATACGAGTTTAGCAATTTACACGCTTTTCGCATTTCACAATCGAAATAATCATGAATGCATGCTATTACTACATTTTAGTCTCTTCGCAATTAACATGTAAAATATATGGGAGTCATGTGGAAAACAATTGTCAACCGAATTGCGTTCAACTATTCCTTTCAATGCCAAGTAGTCATGCGTTATTTTACTTATGTACAGGGTGACTGGAATTGAAAATTGATGCTATTTGCAGAACATGTGCTCTGTATTTTGTGTCATTTTATGTGATTTGAATGTTTAACATTATTTCTTTTTTACAATTGTAGGTTTTTTATACGGAGTCCTTGTGATACTCATGGGATTTCTGTCGGGAAACTTGGGCAAGTTCTAGTGAAATGATAGTCACGTGTCGCATGTGCTCGATTGAATTTTAAAATGTTGATTAGAACGAAATATGTTATTTACGCGCAGGCGGTGTGCTTACGGCTTCTATTGTGGTCAATGGATCAGTTTCCGGTCCTTTGCTTGGTGGTACGTGAATTTCAAATCCAACAATAGGCGGAGGCTTAGAAAATATGCACGATGTCGTTTTCCTTTACTTTTGGTTTTCAGTTTTTGTCTTGGGTGTACTTCTGCCGTTCATTAACAAAAAGGTGCATGCCATTACTAAACGGATAGTTCATTTAATATAACAAGCCTATATTGAATTTTTACTCATATCTGAATTTCAATCTGTAAATTTGTTTCCAAACCTTATTTTCGATCGTTTGTTAGGGAGCCATAGTCGGAATGCTTACGGGCCACGCGGTCACCTTCTGGATTAGTATCGGAAGTTTATTGATGAAGCGGCGTGTGCCCTCCCTTCCTTTCAGAATCGACGGTTGTGAAGATGACTTGTGGTTGACAGTTAACCAGACTGCAGCCATAATGAGACAGAATCAGCTCTCCATGCCATTACCGGATCTGTAAGCAATTCTAGAACATCTGCTCTAGAAGATCACGCCCAGTCACAAAATCATAATATGTGACGTCTTTTGAAATACAGGGAATGGCCAGACAAGATCTACTCGATTTCGTACGCACTGTATCCGCTCGTGGGTCTGCTGGTCACAATAATCGTGGCCATTCCGGTGAGTCTAGTCACAGGTCCCACGCCGTTGACCAAGAAGCAGGAACGGTTCACACACTCGTGGGTCGTGGCTATTTACCGGATTTGGCGAAAAGCCTTCGGGTCGAGTGAGAACATTGAGATGGACCAGATCAAAACGCCGTCGACAAACAAGGTCATTTTGAACGGAATGGAAATAAACATGACTAACGGCGTCATTCCAGTGCGGAGTGACGGGCGGCTTCGAAGGTCAAGTGACACGAGGCGGAGAGACTCATTCGACATTCCTCCAAAGAGCTTTAATTCTTCATAGCTTCTATTTTACCAGAGTTGTTGTTGTCTGGAGACTATTGTGATTTAACGTACGTGATGTACTCGGGATGTGATTTTAACCAGGAGAGGTTGACAAATTCACTATGTTCCGTCCACATAATAAATTTTATGAAATTGCACTGCTGGCAGTGATTTTCACAAAACCCTTGGAAATATTGATACCATGAACCTGTCTTTCTTCGATTCTTCAAAAACCTCAAAGTATTTCATATACCTAAAACAATAGTTTGACTTTTCTGATTAAATTACACCGTGATAATTTTTGTGAATTGCTGAACTTCTATTTGCACATGAGTATGACTAAAAATTAATAAACAAAAAATAAATTAATGAATATCGTTTATTTCGGCTAATAATTGAGACTTTAAGCATACTTTTGTTTTAGTATTTTAGTTTTTAGTATGTGGAATTATCTTAATTAATTGCATCACACATCAAACGAGGGTCATTTCAAAAGTTCCGTCGGATTGTTTGGTAAGTGATATTTCTGGTAAAGACAAACGGATGTTCCGTTTTACGTCAGAAACAAATTGCCGAAAATATTCAGCCGGTCAATACTGCCATTATAAACATTTGTCATCATCTTCTGAACCCAGTTTGTTTCGGAACCTAACTTGTCACTGGTCATGAATCATGAAGCCCATGAAAGTAAAATAATAGAATGACCAAATTGCATGTTAAATACATTACAAGACGCATTTCACGTAATCATTTCACAAATCAAAACCTCATAACGCAGTGGTCGGTGAGTCTAAACTAATTTAACTCAATACGTATAAACGCATGATTTTGAAGACGTTCTAATTCACCAATCCCTTACTTGTCTCAGGAAACAACGCCCCGAAAATTCGAATTCTATTTAAGAAATTGCTCTGATGAACCGAAACTAATTTCGGAAATTACAAGTAAGATTTCATTGAAACAATATGCGGGAAGGGTTCATCAATGTCAAAGGTCAATAATTGAAAAATTTTGAGTTTTTTAGATTTTGTATGTAAAAGTTGTGAAATTAAAAGACGCCACAAAACTTTTGAAATGACTTTCGTACTCGTATATGTAGTTTTAGTTTAGTATCATGAGCACTCGTAAATTAGAAAGGTGATACTATGAAATACGTCATGCCATGCCATGCGGGCGGATGAAAATTATCTATTCCGTTGATTGGCATCCGGCGTCGGAAGGTCGGAAGGAAATTATGGTTCGCTGTGAAGCAATATTCGGATTCGGATCCCACACACTTCCTAATTGAACAACCAGTTGGCTACTGCTTACCTTTCTCCGCTCTATTTTTTTGTTTTACTATTTTTTGTAAAAATAAACCCACCATCTTCAGTCATACACGTAAAATCTAAATTTAGTTTTCAATCTTCGCTTTACTTCCAGTCCCACCCCCTGCTTTTACTCTCTTAGCGAAAAACTACGTATAAGGAATCTCTGTGTAGAATTCTGCAATGTTCTGAAGACCTTTTGCTTTGGTTCATTCAGTTGTGCGTTGTAGTTATTATTGGTATTGGTACGAGTGCAGTTTCGGGATTTCCCTGTTCCTACGCAATTTTTGTCAACACAATTTTGGGTGAGGTGTCTTTCTTTCGTCAATTCCTATTTTGAGGCAACTCCTTATACTCCTTTCTGCTTGCACCGTGTCCAATCCAATTCATTGGGTCTAGACCTTGGAACTCATCTGTTTGGGTATAATTCTAAGAATAATAGTAATAATAAGCGAAGATTGAGGCCAAAACTGTCATTCGACTCCCTTGAGCTTGAGCTGAGACGGAGTTTTTGGGCCGGAGTCCAAAAAATAAATAATTTCCAGATTTATTTCATGATTCAGCCAAGAAAAGAAAGCTTTTGTATGGAAAAGTACACGTTCGGATCTCAGGAGCGTCTCTTGCGCTTCATCCACTTTCTGCACACACCTCGTCATCTCTTCCAACCGAATGAATGGTTGCTGTAAATTATCCTCCTTTCTGACAAATATCTCAATTTTCAATGAAATGACGTAATTTTCAGGATGTGTAGAAGAACGTGAAGATTCAAACATGAGTCATTCGGATAAGAAAAATCGGACAATTTAAGATTGGTTTCAACAAATTGTACGTTACGTGTTGTCATCTGCGAACTTGTACGCCTTGGATCTTGTACTTTCGGTTTGGTTAGGCTCTGAAAAATTATGCTGCTGTTATGTTAAGGGTTACCATTAAAAGCCGGAATTGCAACAAAAACCGTAACATAAATCTACATAACTTGTTATAACTTAACCGGAACCTAAAACATCGTATCAAAACCCGCATCATACAAGCCGCATAATTTAATCCAACATTAAAAACTGCAACTTAAAATCGCATCACAAAAGCCGCATAACTTAATCGCAGAATTAAAGGTCGCTACACTAAACGCCCCTACATAAAGAGCCGCAACATTAGAAGCCGCAACATGATTAACTAAAATTAAAAAACCGCAAAAACAAAGGCATAATTAAAACAGCTTAGCCCAGTTGCAACATTAACAATCGGAACATATAAATTGCAACAAAAAAACGCACCAGTAACCCGCAAAACATAATCGCATCACGCATCATCATAAGCTTCAGCATTTAAGCCGAGACAAAAACCGCAACACAAAATTGGATGCTTTTTTTTACAAGGTATTATGATTTTTGTTTGAACTTTTGCGCACCAAACTTGTATCGTTTTCGACTAGTGAGTCTGAACTACGACTTAACCTTGAATCACGATTTTCTGACGCCATGTCACCACAACCATTGCTGTAGGATGTGGGACGCTTATTTCAAACAGTATTGGCTCAGAGTAATTTGACTTAAACATCCAAAACCTACCCTTGTTTATAATTGCACCCTCCTCAAAATGGGACCCGAACCCAAGCCTGGGTGAGCCCCAGCGTGGTTCTGGTCTAGGAACTACCTTGTTATTCCTTGCGGCTGGCTGACTGTCTCATTCCTTATGCAGATTCGTTCTGATAATAGACAAGTTTTTGGTTGAAATGAGGCGACGAAGGGAGAAGATTCATTGGGCTCCGTCTTGAGTCCAAGTCCAGGAAATTAAGAGCTTTTCCCCGATCAGCAGGAAGTAGGAGCCTCGCCATCCCAGCCGCCAGAACATGACGCTGACGCTCGTCTTCATTTGATGACTTATTTTTTTCACTAGTTGAGACCTGAGTAATGAGCTTCCACCGACTTGAAACCAGAAATCCAACCCATTCCGAAGCAGGGTTCTGAGTTCTGACAACACTCAATGTCACAACGTGAGCAAAAAAATCTGAATCGGAGACTTTCATTTCGAAATGTGAAATTGATCGAATGGGATTTAGCCAATTATTGAGTTTTTGGCTCGAGTGAAGTGAAAAGAGAAGTGAAAACAAGTTTTCCACTTGACATTACGTGGGAGGAGATCTGGAGTCATGGACGTGGATGAACTAGTCAAACGAATTCAGGCCGAATGTCCCGCTGCGGATGGAAACGAGGGCTGGATATCAGAATTTGTTAAACATTGGTAAGTGCAAGCATTTAACATCCACAGTATACTTCTTCATCATAGCAGGCAAAACCGGTGAAATTTAAAATAGCGTCACCAAAATGCACAGGGTATGGTGTGTGGGATTGTGGGAGTGGGATGTAGAGAAAAATGAATGAATTGGGATGAAACTTTCACCAACAGTTAGCCAATAAATAACTAAGTTGCGTTACAAAAAAATTGGTCAAAAATATCTATATGGACATTTTTTTATTACAACTGTAGCCAAATTCTTCAAAAAAAAATTCAAAATCTTTGTTTTTACATATTTTTCGCCGAAAACCTACTTAATTGAGCAGATATGGAATGCCATGCTTCTCACAAGAATTTCAAGAGATTTTACAAGGTAGTACGGAACGGACGAAGCAATTTATTTTGAAAATTGCGCAAAAAGAATTTATTAAAAATCTGAAAAAGTAGCAATTACTTAAATTGTAATAGCATGTGCCTATGCGGAATTTACGCCCGATTTTCTGCTGAAATGTAACTTGGTTATTAAATCGAATGTGGTGAAAGTTTTAGCTTTCAGCTCAATTCATTCATTTTTTTTCTGATTTACAGTTTTTCAAACAATTGTCAAAATTAATCAAACAACCCTCGCATAACGAATAAAAAAAATAAAAGAGGAAAGGATTTTTCTTAGATCAATTCGCTGTCCTTTTCTATGCTTTTAGCATCAATGTAAAAAAAAATTCGCCCTATTGCGGCGAAGTACCATTTTTTCTTAATTTTCTCTGAATTGTCATTTTTGCTAATAGATCATTTCGTTCAAGTCAACATAAAGCTAATTATTATATTCTCTTTCAAAAATTCGAAACTTGCTTTTAAATCAGCTGCAGAAATCTGAAAGAAAAACAGATTTTTTAATGTTCAAATCTGGATTAACCCGTTATTTCTATTGAAGAAGCAATATTTTCATTTTAAAAGCCAAAATTACGACACTGATTGCTTCTATAAAGTCTGAGATGAGTGGCTTACACGTCATGGACATAGATGATCCGCATAATGAATGAAGAACGCCTACCATCACCAACTACTGGCGTTAAATAAATAATGACTCTCCTTGCTTACGTCGTTCAACTTTTCCATATGATTCTAAAGGCAAAAGCTCTGAGGCTGTTCACGTCGTCCTGTCCTTCAACGTTGGTTCCAAGACCAAACTACTAGACTAGTCACCTATAAATACAAACAGACTTTGAAAAAAGTCAATGCAAATACAAAATACAAGCCAATAGCTAACCCACACCACAACCCACATATGCACACAACACGTTGACTACAGTCTAACACAGAAATTGCTATTGATTTTTCTTAATGCAATATCGAAAGTTCTGGAGGCAGAATGTTTTCGATTCCATTAGGAACTTCCTAGTCCAGAGTTTACAAAGTTCAAGTCATAATAGCCGCTTCTCGAGCTGTTCCATGTCACCACGACGGCGTCTATTAAAAATCAGATTGTCAATTTATTCTGACGTTCAAGGAAACAGGAGACTAGATCATTTTGCCCAATTTCCAGTAGACGGAACATGACGGGAACAGGCATGATGCATGTTGAACTGCGTCTGTTTCTTCCAACTACATAAAAAGAAGGGGTTAATATTAAACAGACTGCGGAATAGCTACAAGTGCAGTCCGTACTACTCTTCTTCCAAATAGGTGCCAGTGCA
>JAQFXZ010001152.1:0-13358 GCA_034694025.1 Ceratophysella scotica | reverse complement strand
GGTCGAACCAAAAAAATTATCTAACTCTAGAGGTTTTTCGATTTAGTTCAACCAAACTAACGCCAACGGAAAACGGAACTCGATGTAGCTCATTCTCTAGTAAAATCTTGTACTCGCTACTTAATGTAGGATCGATACTTGAGGCCTACTGTATTGTATGACCTATTGTATGTACATGGTCTTAATTCATTGTCGAAGCCTTGTACTGGGTCGAATGTACATGATTATTCTATAGCAGAGCCATCCTATGTAATGTTAAATTTAGAGTCATACGTTCAGTACACAATTTCAGGCTTGAATAATCTCATTAGTCAAGCAGCAGTCCGAGCTCACAACGCAATCAGGCTCAAAGGCTTGCATCCCCAATCAACCAATAGCGTACAAGAGCCTAGTAGTGTACATTTAGATGCATTGGGCTTCATGGAGTCTGTTAACGTCAAAGCCGAAAGGGAAGTCAGGATACTAAACCGTTCAGAAAACTCTTTAAGGTACACTATTGTTCAGCCTGCCATTCTATGAAATAGACCAGTCTGAAAGAACAGCATATTTGAATCTTTAAACGTGGGTTTCTTTGAAGGAAACTTTTGAATTCGAAAAGCCGACCCGACCTGCGTAGGGCTCTATTAAATATTCAAACTTTGTTTTAGTTGGTGGACTCGACTGGATTTGGAGCATGACGGAGATGTGGGCGACAATTTTCTGGCTGAGTCTCCTGAAATTGGGCTGGATGATGGATAATAGAGTGAGCGCCTGTTCAGAGTCCTGCCTTGAGTTTCCATTACACTTCCTGTAAATCCTGGGCAAATAGTAATTGAATGCCTCTTGGTTTAAAAAGCGGAGTTGAATGGGAATAAGCTGGTGAGGGAGAAGTTGGGTCGGACCAAAGGAATCAAAGGAAGCAGAAGAGGGTGATTGAATTTCCCCCAGAGAAAGTTGACATGAAGAAGTTGTAGGGTTGTCTCCATTGTTCTCACAACCAGACTCATTGTAGTCCAAGCCGGAAAAATTGAAGTGCGGCTGGAGGAAATACTTCGCCCAGTCGCTCCATTCTTCCACACAGACCACCAGCCCATTGATTTTTTGTTGAAGGAATTCTATGAAATATTTTGTTTGAAAATGAAAATAGGAACAGAGACAGACATGTGTTTCTCTCAAGTACAGGCTTTAGTTGCTGAGTAGCTAGCAGAGCTCGCGGAGCCCGCTCAGCAAGATCAGGGTGCGGGTTTAGGCTCTTCACTTCACTTTGGCAATCTTGAAAGCATGGACCCGGTCTCTTTCGGATTCAACCGATTTTCAAAAAGCAAATCTATAAAAATGCCTAATGCTATTTCGATCTACTGCTAGATCTTTCATAATTATTGTAGTCAGTTATTGTAGTAATGGTTGGGAATTACGCTGAATTCGTACCCAAAATGACATGTTGATTAATACTCTGGAATTTTAACATTAAAATTATCCCTGAAATTTTGACCACAAAATGTAGAAAGAAGGTTCGCATTTTAAAATTTTGTGTAGAAAGTTTGTCCAGAATCTGATTGACAAAATTTACGCAACAAGTCGAGGATCTTAAAACTATCTCGTTTACTAAGCTTTGTTATGAAACTGCTTTTACAATTGGATTTGAGTTTAGACTTTCTTTGACAAAACATGTTGAGATCAGAATACAGTAGGACAAAGTAGAAATATCCCAATAGGTCGTAAGTTACCTCAAACTAGAGAAAAATAAATAGGATTTTAAAACAAAATTCTACACTGTTTTCTTGTTTTCTTGGATTGAAACACGAAAATATAAATACGCCAAGAAGGATCTTAGTAGAATTCTAATTTTTACCGAGAAATTTCTGAAATTGAGACGGTATTTTGCGAAACCGACTAAATTCCTACGCTGAATTTTTGCATAGCCCTAAACTTGAACCCTGAGAAGGAACAAGTACGTCCCTCGTGTGTGAGTGAGCTGGTGGTCTTGCCGTAGTACTTTCAGTAGTTGAATTGAGGCTAGAACAGGAGAAAGTGGGAAGTGGGAGAAAGAGAAGAGTCTGGACTTTGTTTGAGTTTTTGGTTTTCCCATATTGTGAATTGTGAATTGAATTGTGCGAGTGAATCCTTTGGTAGAAGCCCTTTCCTTCCTGTCAACTTCCTGTCTCTCCACAAACAGAGGCTACCGTGCTCTCCAATGAAATGGAATCCGATCCAATTGGCTTGGGGAGCTCCCGAGCCAAGGTCTTCACGGAATTCACTTTCCTTCACTTCTCCTCCTGCCTCCTGCCTCAACCAAAAGGGATGTGAAGCTGACATGAGAGATCAGCTTCAGCTGGCTTCAGCCAAGCACCTACACACCTGTGCATAATGCATTGTGCCTATGTACCTGCATACAAACATCTCCTCATGCCACCATACGTCCCCCCTAACTATTATTCACCGTTTTCATCTATCGAGCCTTCACCCCTCCATCTCTCAACCCTCAATGTCACAGGAAACTGACAGCTTTCTCTGCTGCTTTCCAGCCTCATAGCCAAAAGAGCAAATGTTCTGGCCTCAACTTTCCCATTTCTATGCTCGGTATCTCAGAGAATGCTAATGCTGGGTCGTTGAAAATAAATTGCATTTGCGAATATTTCGAGGAAAGACAGATATTGCACAGGAGTTCATTTGCATATCCACAACTTTGCGCAAAGCTTAATGATTGCTCCAAAGCTATTTGTATCTGTGACATTATTTTTTGTCGTCCCTAATATTTATTTCTACAAATGCAAACCACTCTCAATATATCGATATTAAATTTGTGGGCTGTTCAATATGCTATTTTCGCACATGTTGAAGTCGGCTAGGATACCAATATTATTGCGCAGAAGAGCAACCTTTAAAATAAACTCGCATGCCAGGCATGGTAATTTTTTGTATTCGGATCAATTGCGAATGATAATACAATTAATTTTACAAGCCTGGACTGGAGAACTATTATGGCAAATATTTGACGCGCGGAGCAATAAAATGCAACACGGCGAATTTTAAAATCAAAATATACCAAACTCCTGTTTTCATAAAATCGAACGTGGCATTGCACTTATGAATCTTTATGATGTGCGACTAATCTTCCTGCGAAACATCAAATTGTTCGACACTTATCAGTGGCTCGTGGGAAAATTTCGTGATCAATTGTATAATACATACTTATCCAATTATATTATAAAATCTCACTAGACTTTATCAAAAATTCGAGCTAAAGCATCAATTCAATGTCTATGATGGGACGGGGCGCACTCGACCCGGGCACAATTATTGTCTAAGAATAATCAAGTGCCAGACGATCTTTCTTAGTACACAAATAAATGGAAACCGAAAAGGGATTAAGAAGGTGAGCTCTTCTTTTAGGAATTCGAATAACTAATTTGATTCAGTCTGAAGTTTAAATAGGAGGCACTACTTCTTGTCCGAGTTTGTTCATTCTGTGGAGATATTGGGATGCAATTGTTAGCTTCTGCCAGATTTTTTTTTGATTGTGAAACAGACTTTACTTATTCATGCAACTTTGTCCAAAGGAAAGATATTGACAAAAGAGCTGAGTTGAGGAGAAAGTCGCAAAGAAACTACCAAAAAATTCTGTCCATCTTGTTCCAACCTGAAGAAAATAAGTGGTTTTGTATCAGTATAGCTCCACTTTTAGTATAAATACCTATGTTCTGTATTCGCCTGACAAGGCCCATTCCTCAATACTACGCGCCCATCTGCAACTGTAATATAATAAAACAAAGAATGATGAACAGCTTGAACTAATAGCTCGTCTGGGAGATACGCTCAGCCCACATGCTTCATCCCAGCCATTTTCTTTCAATTTAAATATTAAAAGAAGGCCATGTCTGAGATACCACATGTGGCACCGTGAAGAATGGGCCTGAGCTCCGTCTCTGATCATCCCCTGCTTTCACAGGTCCCACCACTGCGCTGCACAAAATACTCGGGAAGGAGAAGCTCACAAGTTATGTAGATCGGAGATAATGGAACGGCATTTTGATTAGAAAACTTTTAAAAAATAAAGTAACCAGCTATTTCCCTTTCATCAAACCCGGAGTGAAGCCTCATCGCCGAACACTCAGAACAGGGCTTCTTTATATTCCAAGACACGGTGCAAGATATCATTTTATACTTCCAAGTCAGAATACCTTGTTGGATTTACATAACACTTCCATTAGTCAACACGGCGGCATGGAGATCGAATTTATGGCATGTTTATGCAAAACCTCCTACTTCTACCTATTCCACAATATGTGTTGTGCTCTGCTCCCTATCCAGACCAATCGCAGTCCTGTGAAAAATGGTTCTGCTTTTATGCAAAATACAACTTTCTCTGCCTGCATCGATTTGATTATTTAAGAAAGTCTAGGGTATCATCAGCATAGATGTAGAAGCCTTAGTGCTGTCAAAACGGCGGTGTAGGTAATGCAGCAGGTAAATTCAATTTATAATTATAGGGCCGAGAAGGTGAATCCGTAATGGACTCCTAATAATGAAAATTTAGTAAATTGAAACCTGAACCCGGCACTATGTGCGTTGTTGGAAATGCTTTTAACCCAAGAAGCCCATATAAATCCTGAACCAAAGGAATCCGGGATGTGGTGTTATGTACACTTTGAAGCTGTTGAACGAAATGGGTAGTACAAATATCCATTAGCAATTCCTTCCTTCTTCAAACACTGCCGATCCAATCCTGGCTAAGGTCTTCTTAGCAAATGATGTATTCAATTTACGACAGATTTATGGGGGAATCAGGTACGAACGCCGAACAAAATCCTCTTAAATCCGAGTGATTTACCACCGTTTTACTTGTACTTCCTAAGGCACTCTCCGTTTATATGAGCGCAACTAGTGAACAAAGGAATCGGCTGGGGAGGGAGTTCGTCGATTGTGAAAAATTCAATCAGACGAAAGCATAGGACAAAGAGCAGTCATTGACCGTGCAAACACTAAGTATTATGCTCGCTATTGTCACGGTGCCACTAGGAGTGTTCCTTGCCTTCGTTTTCTAACTTCAGGACGGGATGTGAGTCTGGGTGATATTAATACAAATGTCAATCTGGCGTATTGAATGCACGCAATTTTAGTACGCAGCCGAATGAAAAATTTTGTTTTAAAAGATTTTAGATGAATCAAACAAAAGCGCGGCAAGATGAACAAAATCCTTCCATCATCTCTGACTTAGCAAAGTCAATAATGTATACGAAAAAATTTAGTCTCTGATGTCATTTCAGCCGCACATATTGATCAATGATTCAAACGCTTTCGTTGGATTTATCAATGTAAACCAATGTTTAACTAATTTCTGCCACTTACTCTTGCGCATATATTGCGTCGGTATGCGAACGTTCAGCTTTTTTTTCATACCATACTGTATCAAAAATGAAATCTTTGTTGTCCAAAAATACATTGCTCAACTAATTTGAAACTTTTTAATACAACCGATAAACATCGCAGATTCCAGAACGGGTTGAATAGTTTCCCAATCGAATCATATCAAACCCTAATATGCTTAATTTGTGCCTTCAGTTTTAAGATCCCTCACAGTTTTCTATGTACTACATCTGCACGAATCCAATATTGACATTATTCAAATAGTTTAAAACTATTACAATTTTGAACTTGTTAAGTAAATTAGTTAACACAGAGAGATCCCAGAAACTTCTCCACTGTCTAGACTCTAGCTCTTGTCTTCAAAGTTTTCCCCTTCAGTTTCCCATTCTGGCAGAGAAGAACCTCAATAATTAGAGAAGCAGAGAATGCACTCCATGCTCCATGTGATTCACTCGACCCAAATCCTTGAGACAAGCAGACTGGCTTTCACTTAAGCCCGTCAATTGGACTTAAAGTAGGAATTCCGTTCAGGTAGCAGCATGACAATGAAGAATTCGGGGTTTGGTCTGAAGAGGGAAGAAGATATTCGGGGATGTGGGGAATACAGAGTGAGACATAAAGTTTCCAATCAAGGAAAGCTCTACCACCTGCACTCCATTTATTGACCTATAAAACGCAAGGCGGCCGAGTGGTGGCTCTGGCACAGGACTGTCGGAGTTCCCGTGAGACGGCCATTAGAAGCTCAACTAGGGCTTGGGCATGGTTAAAATATCCATCCCTAGTCTCACTCTCTTCGTCCTGCATCCGAGTGTTCGGCTGGATTGGCAGGACTGGCCAGAACGGATTGAGCACATTCCGAGCCACCTGACTACGACGTATGGGGAAATTAGGCTTTCTCCAACCCTCTCCACGCCTCAGGTCTTCCGCTCCGGCTCCATTGACACACTCACACTCAAGTAGGAGCATTTTTTAAGTTGAGTTTCAGGCTGAAGCAGAGGAACCCGCATGTGTGTGCGTGTGGTTCTTCAAAGCCTACTTTATTTTACTTTCTCCTTAAACCTCTTTCCTCTCCCAGCCTTTCATCCTTTTCTTTCACTGTGTGAACCCTCTCCAGCTCATCTCGGAGCAGGAGCACAATGCTGCACTTAAATAAATCTATATGGTTCAAGAGGGACAGGAATAGGCAAATAAATTGTCCCTCACGTGCCTGTATCTACTTAGGATGATAAAGTACCGCAGAATGTCCACTCAGCAGCTTATTGTGATAAAATTGAATTATTCCGTACCCCATACCCTCTCTCCGCTTTCCGGTCTTCCTTCACTGGACCTTGTCAAGAGGGCCGTCTCAAAGTTGTCAAAAAGAACTTGGTATGGACTTACTTTTGTTTAAAATATTTAAGGCCGGAGTTAGTATCCCGGGGTAGATAAAGACTACAACAAATACGAATGGCAGGAGTACAAGATTCAAGTACTAAAGTCGGTAGTAATAGAATTCTTTAGTTCCTGCTCTTTGGTTCTCCTTTCAAACATGTAAAATTGTATGCATTTTTCAAAACGGCTTTTTATGTCAAAGAAAGATGAACTAGGTAGTTTGAAGGTTACAAAGAACTTGCATTTCAGACTCGAGGGAACAGGATTAGCACTACCCGACTTCACCAAACGGAAGAAATCATGGTTCTCTATAGTTCGACTTCAAGAATTTGAAATACCAAGTAAATAGGACTTCGAAATTTTGGAAGTGTTCCATGATTAGTGTCAAGTCAAATTGTCGACGATTTGACAAGTGAGAAGGTCACAAGTCTTTGGTGTAGAACCATGTTTTCAGGGATGGGCAAGATCACAAGAAAATCATTTTCAAGATCACTGATCATAAATGAAAAGCTCATATACGATGACAAGGTCAAGATCAAGCAAAATCACCAAAATTTTCAAGATCAGATCACAAAATCAGCAAATTGGTCTTAAAAATCAAGATCAAGTAGCCAAAAATTATGATTTTTAACTCTTTCAGGGTGGTTGGGTTATAAATCAAGATCATCGGTTCATAGTCTGAGATCAAGATCAGACTATTAATTCAAGATCACGTTTTCAAAATCAAGACTATTTTACAGTCAAACATTGCGATGTTAAGATCAGTGATCTTGTCCATCTATGGACGCTTTTGACATGCAGCATGGAGTGCTTAATAATTCTCTGCACTTTTGAGACGTCCCTTGTAACTATTGTGTTTCTCGGAAATGGAAAAGGCAATCCCTTCTTCGGCCTAGAGGGAACTAAAGTAGGATTAGGCTAAGGTTGACTTAATTCTTGAGTCCAGTCTAAGACCCGTCATGTCAAGTTTAAGCCAGATATACGCTGATGGCAGAGCCGCTGCTCACTTTTCAAATCAACTACAGTACGTACATAAAAAACAAAAGTTTGCGGAAACCCCAGCATCTGCCTGGCAAGTGTCAATTAGGCTCGCCGCTCTTGTGCTCCGAGTCGGTGGTTTCACTAATAATGTATCCCTGCGGTGGAGCAAGCTCGGGATGAATTCCAAAAACCACCAATCAGTGTCTGCACTGAACCCAGTCAAGGCCCCAGGTCGCTAGGTGATGAACTCGGGTTCCCAACATAAAGCACCGGTTTGGCGTCCATAAACTCTAATAAAATCTTGAGAGCGGACTGGAGTCTTACCCAAGGAGGCATGGCGTGCATGTTGGCTGTCCGATGATGGTAATTGAGGACCACAACGGTGAGGACCACAGACGAGGCCACCATGAACATGATGCAGTTGAAGTACGTTCCTGCTCAACACCCGCGAGTGTCCCAAATGGAGTGAAAAAAGAGAAAAGAAACTTTAGTTAAAAATTCATTAGTTTCATCATGTGTGAGAGGGAGAGAAAGCAACCAAGAACTACAATGGATAATTCATGTTTACAACGGCCATAGACGTGCATTCCAAATTAGAACGGAGCGGAAAGCCAAAAGCGAGTTGCAAGTTTGCGGGAAGTAGAACACGAGCAAGAATTCAAAGGCGAACATTCAGAATTGGCTAGCAGTTAGACCTAATGCTCAAGCAGATAATAAATGCTCGAGAACGAATGGAACGAGTCTAAAATGCAACGGAACGCTCTTTTTCGTCTCGACAGACCAGGAGTCGGGCAGGGCTGACAAGAATTCAAAAGCACAGCCCCACATAGCATTGAAGCCCCGTTCTGTGGTATTCAGCTACGGTCTGGCCTATCTGGATGGAGGACAAACGGATTGTGTTACAAAATTGAGCCGAATAAAATAGCAGTGCATTTTCATTCCATTCCATGCCCAGAATACGGAGATTCTACACATCCTCTCCCCAATAGGTCGGACTAAAATGGAGGGAGAGCGAATGAACCAGGAGCGCCAGGAGCAACCTATAATCATTACTTTTAGTACGTCAAGTCATGAATTCGAGATTGAATCCGGCTTCCTGTACAAAAATTGTAGTGCTCGGAATGATTAGACGCAGGCCTGGTTCATAAGCTCACTTTCTCTCCAGTTTATCTCCGCGTTATTGTTTCTGGACGAGTCGTAGGGATGAAGGATGTATTAAAGTCTAAGCTGACATCACAGATCACAGAGCAACGTACGCTACGAGGAGCCTGGGAGGTCATGAGAAGGATTATGCTCTTCCTGTTGACTCATAAAAAGAATATAATATAAATGGTGAAGGAGAAGAGGGATGCAAAAAGTCGGCTGAAATTCATAAATAATGAAGGAAAAACCCGAAAGAAAACTTGGGTCTTTTCCCCGTCCTACCAAAACAAAAGAGGGAATGGAAAAAACGGAATGGCCTGAACCCAACTTGTACAAGTTCATATATCACTTTTAAAGGGGAAACTTGTATTAAAACCTATCTTTCACTCGCTGGGAATGCCTTCCAGAGCTAAGGATGAGAGTTTGATGATACACTTGAGTAGTTGATCTTAATATCCAGCACGGGTCCTCAAGGAAAGAGCAGCTCACTCATCTTATGCATTCCAACTTTACTGAGCGTTTCGGCTAAAATGTGTCATTTCTTTTTAAGTTATTGTAGATTCTGCTGCAAAATTAAATTTATAATTGCAAACTTATTTACGTAAAAAGCCTTATGTTTGGTTGTCTACTTAGTAGCGGTTGACGGAATACTGTAAATCGGCAGACTTTCAAAATTCGGAAATGAAAGCTCGACTTTGTAACGAAAACATCATCGGTCAATCGTTGTACCTTATGGAAAGCTATCTCAATATGAGTTTCGAATAAGGAACACAGTTTTCAGTCAAATTCGGACAAGGCCCTTGGGCCAAACCAAGAGGCATTCGCATTTCACGAGTGAAGGAACATTTTAATACAATTTCCCGGAAGTTCTTGTACAATATTGGAAGTTTCGTTAAAAACGACCAAGGAGTTTTTAAGGTATTGAGGGAATCTGAGTTCTAATTGTAAAGTCAGACAAAAGCTGTATCTTGCACCGTTCGTAACCACTCTGAGAAGCCAGACAGTGGACAAAAATACAATGTGCATTACAAAAAGCCATTTTCACAAAAAGTACATTGTTGGTCGTATTGTACTAGATACGAAGACGTGTGAGTGTCCAAAAACAAGTGAGTCGAGGTTAGTGAAGTTCTCGTTCAGCAGAGTCAAAATACAAAAAACCAAAAGTGAGTATCCAGTTCCAACAGAAACGTGTAGGGCAAATTGACAAAAGGGTTGTCATCTGGTGTGAAGTGAAGTAATGTGAGAAATATTTCACATTTTGTTCAACAAAATAGAAAAGAGTGTGGAGGGAGTACATGGTGAAGTTAAAAACAAAAGGATCGAAGATCAATCTTCAAAACTTACAATATTTACTCTCTCCCTGGGGTCAGATTTGCCGAGAGGCTAAAAAAATCAATTTTCATATGTATGCTGCACGAGAGGGTCTATGCTTCATCCATATATTCAATTCCTAAGAGATTCATTCCTCTTCCCTACAAAAATTTCCCGAATTTCAGTATCGAAGAAAGCAACTGCTGAGAAAGGTTGGTGGGAGGGAAGTACGTGGAAGTGAGTATTAATTTTAGTCTAAGCGTATACAGCTTTTCAATATACGTTACGGAAGGCATGAGTGCTGGTATATGGAGGCTGACGAAAAGGAGAGAAAGCCTATCCGCCCATCAAATGAGCTGCTGGAGACTCCACGCCCGGATATACGTCTCCACGAAGGATCCGCTGCACTGGAACCATTGGGAATAAAAGTGGAGAAATATTCACACACTGCTTTCTCCTAAAGTTGGGCACGTGCGAGTTAACAGTTCCGGGATGTCGTGATCCTGGTTCAACCTTGAGCTCATTTGATGTTCAAATAAAACTTTCACCATTTCCGCCATCCTCCTGAACTTTTAATGAGTACAGAGAAAAAGTTCCCGTGGTTTGCACCAAAATGTAGCTTATTACAGAGTGATGATGTACCTAGAAGGGGAATTGCTTCTGACGTTTTGGGATTCAAATTACTCACCACCAATGAGAAAACAGTTAGGGATAACAGAATTGTTATACCTGCAAGGAAGAGAACAAGAATAATTGAGTAGAATGGGACCAGCCTTCAGAGTTACGTCGACTTGCCCTAACCTACATAGAACGGTGAATTCCGCATTCGGGATTCAGGTCGCATCATTTTCACACTAGTTACTTGCTGCACCGAGTACCCCAAAACCTGTTAGTTCTTTCAATCTGGCTTGGATGGTTATGGTTCAATTCCACAAGGGATCACACGTCAATTGAGCATCGTTCGCTGGGTAGCAAGTACTGTGCACTGTGTACTTACGGGAAACGCTTTCAAAATTTCTTATATACTAGATTTTAAATACTGTGAAAAGCGGAATAAATTAAACAGTTTTTGTATAGGAAGTATGGTTTGCGAATGAATAATTAAACGGACGGAATTGCGAATCGGCAACGCTTTTTTCTTTTGTTACTCCAGAAAAGCTCCAGCTTCCCGTTAATTGAAAAGTAGCTGAGCCAGAGACGAGATGCCCAATTGTCGTGGGACCAAGGCTGTAGAATGGAGAAGGTCTATAGTTGACAAAGGGCATGAAATCCCGAGAGAGAAGGGTAAACACACTGACGAACAACAAGACAATTGTAGAGAGAGGAAAAGTACGAGAAATAATGGAAAGTTTGGTGGAGACGACTAGAGGGGATACTGATAGCTGAGAGCGGAGCAAATGGCACAAAACGGGTAGAGATGCGAAAGACGAGTGTAGAGTAATAAAAAGGGTAAAAATCACAAAAACGAAAAAAGAGTTTTCTACTGAAGAGAGAAGGGTAATTGAACACGAGTACAAATATTACGAGAGAGAAAGACTTAATCAGTCCCCAATACCTAACAACGGAATGGCATCAGACACTTGGGGAAGTTTTTCAGCAACCAAATTGAGAAACACGGTTAATGACAGCAATATCGTTACTCCTATACAGATCATAAATAGGCCAAAAATAGAGTTATGTGACGGACTGGTGGAGATTTATTGGCTCCGCAGACAAGAGCCACTTGGGTGGTCGCTCTCACGGCAAGACCGTCTGGTCCCACTCTGCCTCATAATTTATTCCGCAATAGTGGAGCAGACTCGAACTAAAATCGCACTAAAATCAACAAGGTTCATTTGGATTCCAAGAGGCTCGAAGACTCCTGGGGAAGAAGAGAAACTTTCTCCTTTCACTTCAACTGGCATCGGGAAATAATACATATCTGTCTCCAGTAGATAAAAGGAGGCTCCATGTCTATTCTGCGCTTATGATATCAAAAGTCAATATTTCAATACTACTTACGGTACGGACGACATAAAGAATGGGCCATGGAAAAGTTGGGACGGATGATGGGGAAAAGTTTGGGCTTTAGAGAAGGAAAATACCAAACATTGTTCTAGATATGAGTATGAGGAATGGGAACCGGCTGTATGGTGATGGTTTCCTAGACTCTGCTCGAGAGCCGCGCGTCTCATTACAGCGAAAGCCTTACTGTTTCAAATTGTCACAAAGCGCTCGTTTGCTGCTCTTTTAATCTTTTTCTAGCGTCAAGAATTTTACACTACAGATATCCTTAAATAGAAGTGCAACTTCTTTTTCTGCAACAAAGCTCATTATAAGCATCACGGATTTGCCTTCATTAGCAAATTATTGGCTGTTCTGCGTGAAGACATAAGCTTATCACTTCGTAACATACATCGTACATTTGAATGTCGAGAAATTGATTTTTTGTCCTGTTCTTTACTTCGCAGCCTAACGTAGGAAATGGCATCAAGCTAATGACAAATTATGTAGTTGTTCCAGCTTAAGCAAAAATAACCAATAAAACCAGAGATAATTCTAAAACTTTTTAAAATACGTTTCAAAATGAAGTAGCACGTAAAACCCTGTACAATGCATAACTTAAATTATATGTTGTAGAAAGATGTCAGCAAACTATCTATCTATGCTCTGGTGAGACCAATCCTAGTTTTCAAGGTTTATCAACTTTTTTCTGCGACGAGCAACTCTTGAGGTCCACGTAAAGCCAGATTTTGGAATATGGTGAAGATCGATTGAATCATTTTGACTGCAGCGCATGTAGATTGATTTCGAGCCTGACTGAAAGCACACCTGAGGCTGAGACCCTCTTTTGCATATAGTAAACTGGTTTCAACAGGGTAGCCTTGCCGAACTAGTGCTTACTGTTTGGGCACTGGGGATCTCAGTAATTAAACAACCAATAGAATCCGCGTACTTTAAAAATTATTTATTACAGATAAAGGTTTATTTGCTAGAGCGCATCAGCATATAGGGAAAGTTTTAAAAAAATCGTTTGCTTATCGATGATTTGAAATTTCGCCGTATCGGAAGACGAAGTATCTAGAATGCTGGCAAATCCGTTCTTTGATTTGCTCGTTTTCCATCTGACTCTTCAAAAAATTTCTCAACATTTCCATGTGTATAGCGGAGTCAAGGAAGAAGAAGGGAGAGAACTCCTTATTTGTTTTTGAAACTATTTGTAAACA
>JAQFXZ010001151.1:0-13369 GCA_034694025.1 Ceratophysella scotica | reverse complement strand
GGCCGCGAATGATGGGCCGTTAATGATGGGCCGTTAATGATGGGCCGCGATTTTCCGCAAATCGAAATAACTATGTCCTGATTCATGTTTACAACAAAAAGCGCTTAGCTTCTGTTCAAAACAATACCAGTTCTTGGGAGGAAATTCTTAAATCTTCGAAGAAAATTTTCAATTTGATGGAAGATTTCCCACCCGTGGCCCGTGGCTCTCCCTCCCGACATTTGTACAGAAATAGGTACATAATACTTATGGAACTGAAATTCTTCCAAGTCGTGGTTTCCAATGAGCCTTAAATGTGCACATGTATTTTGTTCAATATTTCAGACATACATAAGCTAGAATTTGTATATACCGTGGACTAAATATATCACCTGGCTAACATGGATTTGCAGAAGCATGTAGGAAGGTACAACGATGCAAAGAAACAAATTCAGTTCAAACGAAAATATATTGCAAAACTGATGTATTTGTCCTTCTAATCTCCAAGTCGGCGTCCTTCAATGGAGATCATCCTTCATCAATCATCATGCATGCATTAAATAAAGAGTTGACACTTTTGAAAGAAGATACAATTTCCTGGAAAACTGTGCAACATTTTGCCGTCTGCTCAGTCAAATCCTACACAAGAAGGATGAACCTTGCACAGATTGTAGTTCTCATTCCACCTCAAATTCGTCTACAAGCATCTTAGCCCCGATCACCTAATATTGCGAAATCTGAGCATCAGCGTCTCTGATCCGCTGTGCCCAGACAGACATTGACTCGATTAATTGGGAAGGAGGGAAAAGTGAATCAACGGTCAGTTTCCGTGCACTAACGAGACCATTCCCCCTTCACCTTCTCCAATGCCAATTGGCAATGCAGAAAGTCCTCGAGGCGACTGATGAGCGTAACAATATATGGGAATAGAATGTGAAAGATAGACAGGCAGATTCCACACGGATTCGTAATATATTCCGCATCCCTTATGCTTTGCGATTAAACCAGCCCCCGGCCTTGTCATTCACTTTTCCTCTCCGGCTTCTTGGATCCCTACGTCCATGTACAAGCTTCCATGACTCAACAACTAACGCCTTTTCTTCTCAATCTCCTTTTTTGCTCCTTAGCATTTTTTTGTTCCTATTAACTTGAGTGTATGATGGTTTCTGTGCAGATTAGTGTACAAGTGTAAACAAACCGCCTGCGGAATCGGTCTACCTATGACTTAATACGAATTACGAGTCTCCCTGTTCCTCAAATTGTTTTCAGTCTCGACGTCGTGCACTACCCCAGGACGAGATAATGAACCCTGTTCAATTGCACGACTCAGCTTCCAAATCAAACAGCCTAGTCATTCCACTTACAATACGTAATGAATACGGAGGAAGCATTGACATCTTATCGTAACTCATCTCGCCTTTTAAATCCCTCTAACTTTGGCAGTTGCATACAAGATACAACAAATGAGTGATATGGATATTCAATTCAGATCCTTCCATCACTCAAACTATGAGCCTTCTTCAACAAGAGAATTGCATACTTACGAAAGCAGCTTCCTTCTTCACTTTCACAACTAAACTTACTACACTATAGGTTTCTCTTCCCAATTTTGATCTCTTCTCTCAGTAAATATTTTTTCACTTTCGTTAATGCTGCACAATGAAATGGGATGCTTCATGCCTCTTTATTTTCACTGTTTGTAAAGCCAGCAAATACGAGTTGCTAACTAACGAAATGTGATTGAAACAATAGTACTCACCCCCATGCTCACGTTGACGACAGGGCCCGGGCTAGGATTGGTATACCGCTGGAGGAAGTCGAGATTGGGTCCGGCACGTGGGCCGCCAGGTCCACCAGGTCCCGGTCCGCCCATTCCACCCGACTGAGAACACATGGGCCCCTGATTATGCGGTGGAGGTGGCCTTGCAGGAAGGTACTGAATTGTATTTGGAGCATTTGGTTTCACTTGAATGTTGGTTCCGCCGAAAGCTCTGGGCCCACTCGGATTGTTAGGCATCCGGTACGGACTACTCCGCACGCCCTGTCCGCCCATCCGCTGGGGAGGTTGATTGCCATACACCATTTGGGGCGGCGGTCCGCCTCGACCCGACATCGGCGGTCCGCCACACATTGGGCCCATGGAACCCATTTGCTGGTGTTGGCTCATGGGGATAGATCCAGGACCCATGGGGTTCGGTCCCATGGGGCCCATCGAGTTCGGACCTCCTGGACCCATAGGACCCATTGAGTTTGGACCACCGGGTCCCATAGGCCCCATCGAGTTTGGACCCATGGGACCCATTGAGTTAGGACCTCCAGGACCCATTGAATTCGGCCCGCCAGGTCCCATAGAGTTTGGACCACCGGGACACATGGGGCCCATGGAATTGTGACCACCTGGACCCATTGAAGCAGGCCCTCCTGGCCCCATTGAGTTAGGTCCTCCTGGACCCATTGAATTTGGGCCTCCTGGTCCCATCTGATTGGGCATATTTGGTGGCGGTCCACCGCTCATACTTCCCGGTGGGCCTCCAATATGTTGAAGATGGCCCATTTGCTGTCCCATTGGACCCATGTGACCGCCCATCTGATGTCCCATTGGACCCATATGTCCCATATTCGGCCCATGATTCATATAAGGAGGCATATTCTGGATGTTCATTTGTTGAATCGTCATGGTAGCATTCACATAGGTATTATTAACGGTTTGAGCTCCACCTAATGAAATTCCACCATCGACGTTCTATGAAAATAGGAGAACAAATTATTTTTCAAATTCAACTTGAAACACAAGTAAGTAGTCTTGCTCTCTTCTTCATATTCACTTATTACCTGTATGCTGTGCATGGAGGTATTGAAGTTGACCATGTTAGGATTCATGGGAGGGCCGCCCGGCGGATTCATTCCGTAGCCGCCATTGTTACTACTCATTCTGTCAAAAGTATATTATTGCACATGATTAGGTTATAATGAAACAAGAGATCCTTCACCTGGTATTTGAATGAACGACGTACCCGCTTCCCGGAGTGTTGGGAGGTCCGGTTCCTCCGATTTGCTGACTCATTTGTACCATAGAAGTGATTGGGTCGAAGGAAGGTTTGTTTCCTGGTGGCGGTGGTCCGGCTAAATTCGGGTTTAAGGGAACATTGTCAAAAACTCCGCCGCTTCCAGGGCCATCGTGAGGGTCCAGACTTAACGGCATCTGTTTCATCATGCCGCATGGTGGTGGGGGTCCAGGACCGGGTCCAAAATTCCCTCCGCCCGGACCCTTCATATCCATCATGCTCATCTGGAGCGGGGTGCCGGGTTGGGAATTCCGATCCAGACCTTGAGGACTTGGATTCGGCGTTGTACTACTTTTGGGCGTTGACACGGGGCCTACGCTTCCAGGCCGAGTCTATTAACCCAGAAGAGCAGAGCGTATTAGTGACTTCTCGTCGGTTCTCTCCGGTAGGTTACTTTTACATTCTTCAACTGTCAGCTATTGTGTCGCATAATTTACATTTGCCCACCATGTTGCCAAATGAATCACAACCAGATACCTCCCTTCGCTTTTCCGGATTCGGTTCCCTTGTCAAATTGACAGCAGTTTTCAAGTTAAATTCAACTGTTTAGGTTGAACCAAAATCTATTGCCATATCCTGGCGACATGGCAAGGTTTAACACGCCTTTATTTCATTTGTAAACTGACCGGAGTACAAGTTCTCCATTTTGTCTTTCAAATTTTTTTATTTTTATGTTATGGTTTCTATACTTCATCTGCAAGTGTTATAAAAGTCAGCTCTAACAAAGTACCCATCATCATATTTTGTGTACTATAAGGTTCACCGAACGTCCGCAGTCCGCCCTCAAACTCAAAATACAGCTCTTAGTGTTTTATATATGACTATCATGCAAGTCTAAGTTCAAATATTGTTAGTATTCAAATTCTTAGACTGCGTTTGCTGCAGCCCAGCCACATTTAGTACTCACCTTTGAGGAACCGCTGTTTGAATTGGCAGACATTTCTGACGATTTTGGATTCACGGAATTGATGGAAACTGGAGTTGGTGGGGCAGAATGAGAAGGTTTTTGTTGATTTAAGTTAGGTGTGAGAGGGTTCATGTCTGAATTCGATTGTGGCAAGCTGAAAGAATTCCAAACAAACATATCCCGAGTCAAAAGTCAAGCAAGTAAATCAAAATTCCGTAAAAAAAACAGGGTAGCTTTGCTCCTTACCCTGGTGAACCTTCATTCGTGCTGTCGGACAGTCCCATATTCGGCTGTTTCTGAATCGTAAGCTCCTGTCCTTCAAAAGTGTGGAGATACTGTATTTGTTGTGGGGAGGGTACTGGCATCAGATTGGCTTCTTTGACCGAAGGGGGAGCTGATGAGGTGGGGGACATTGAACACGAGGACTTTTCCTTTCGACTCTTCCCGCCTTCACTATTACTTGAGTCTGAGTCTTTTCTCTGGACACCTTGTGGAGAACTATCTTGAACTTGGCCCACTTGAGGACTGTAATACCCCGAAGGATAGAAGGAGTGACCACCACTTCCGACGGGGTACAAAGGGTCACCAGACATGGGCGAGTGAGGAGATGGCCTGCACTTGGAAAAATCCCAGTTTTAGACAAATTGTTATCCTTAATCAGTAGACCGAATACAATATCCGCTCCGCTTATTTCGTGGCGAATCAAATCGATTCAGGTAGATTGTTTTTTGCATTGGTGACATGGAAGTGTTGGACAGGTTAGACAGAAGGTAAACTAAAAGTCTCACCGATGAGGAGCACCACACGAGCTTCCAGGAGTGAGCGGAGTTGCAGGACTAGGAATACTTCCACCGCCGGGCTTGACGCTTCGTGGACCATTCCCTGTGGGACCCATTCCAGGTGGGAGGGAGCCTGGGCCTGATTGCTTCATACCGGGTGGACCGTCCATGAAGTAGCCGCTGGGTGGGGAGTTCCATTCTCCTCCAGGTGGTGGTTTATTGTTAGGCGGACCGCCTGGGCCGTGCATGTATTCCATTCCCATAGGGCCTGACGGAGGCCCACCCTGTACAGAAAACACAATTGTTAGTTAAGCATGTAGCTTCCAATTGAAAGCAGAAACCAAACCAAGATCTCCGTTGTAGAATAACTACTGATGCGAAATCAGACTTACGGGCGGCATGTTGTAGCCATCCATGTTCTCATGGGGTATAATGGAATGGCAGTTGGGGTCTCCCGGATGTTCATTATCAGGAATGAGGACTTGCTGAATTTTGCGAAGCTTGGCTAGTTGCTCTTCCCTGTGATGCCTCTGCTCGGGTGTCAGGTCCTCGTCCCGGATCTTCACGCCAGTTAACCTGCCGGATTGGATTCCTCCAGGCCCAGGCCCTCCGAAATAAGGAGATGGGCCACCAGGATGTCCGCCAGGGCCCATTGAGTTCGGGCCCATGTGACCTCCAGGGCCCATTGGACTACCTCCGTCTGGACCTGGAGGTCCACAGTAGCCCCCGTCATAGTATCCTGGGTACCCCTGCTGTTGAGAGGATTTCTGTAAATTACACAGGTTGGTCAAGGACATGGATGGATGTGACTAACTAACCAAGTTTAGAGGGCGAAGGCTTACCGGAGGTGGATTATACATATTGCAGGGGGACGGGGGTGGATGGGCTGGGTGCATATTGAAATCCGGTGGCATATTAGGAGGAGGTCCACCCGACATCATTGGTGACTGAGATTGTTGTTGTTGCTGTTGTTGCTGCTGCTGTTGTTGCTGCTGCTGCTGTTGCTGCTGAGCTTTGGCTCCTTTACCCATCTTCCCCGTGGAAGGGGGTGGCGTTGTCCAATTTGGATTGCCTTGAAACTAAAACATTTTGGAAATTTACTTGATGAATTTGAATTTCGCTGCGTGTTAACGTCAAGTTATTCCAGGAAGAGATTGTATGAGGACTGGCTCGCTTGCTTACCTCAAGGAACTTCCGAGTGGCGGGTTGTGATGTATGGAAGGCGATGATTGAGGGGAACTGGCCCTGAAAAACGGCATCAGCTGCTTTGTTTGCCAACTTGGTTGAGAATACAAATATTTGGTTCTGCTGTTGCATATACTGAGCCTCGAGAGTGCTCGGCTGCTGCCTGGGTTGAGGAGGAGGAGGTCCTTGAGGAGGCCCTTGGGGTGGAGGATAGCCGCCCATCATAGGTGGACCGTGAGAGTGGGGATGCGGTGGGCCATAATCTCCCGGATGCGGTGGTATTGACCTACTATTCGGTGGCACGTTGTTGTAGTGAGGAAAGCAGTAGGGATTCATAGGAGGTTTACCTGCAACCCAAGTTAAAACAAATACACATTAGTCGAAAGTCGAAACCCTTAATTGTGAGCAATCAGAAAATATTCCTCCATGTGCAGTGTGCATTCAAAGTTGAAGTATGTGGCCTGAAGACAGATATCGTTCAAAGCTACAGTATTTTAGTTTGGAATTTCCAAGAAAATGGAAAAAAGACGTGTTCGTGTTTTAGTATTCCTTGAAAATCAATGTCCAAGTGGAATCGTGGTACTTAAAAAGATACAGCTGCGCACTGTTACAGAATTACGCCAGCCCAGCAGCTAATCTGCCTTCCAATCAACCTGTGACAATCATAGATTAGAATGAATTCAATGCTATTAGTGGAAAAAGTGTGGCCAGCGGTATCGGATCAAAGAAAGTTGGCTCAAAGAAGTCAGAGTCAAGTACTTATCGACGCAGATAATGGGTAATTAAGAAGTTATATGACGAATCATAAAGCTGGGTTCAGGACGAGTACTCGTACCAAAAAAGCCGACACGATATGCCATCAATCTTGCATTCCCCTTTATGATGGAGGTAACTCCGCGTTGACTGAATGAGTAATCATAAGTTCAATAGTACTATCGACCTCCGAACCAGTAGCACATGTGGTCTGTGTACCTTCTTAGTTCAGTCAATAGTCAACAGGATTCGACCATCAAAAAATTGTAGGGAAATGCTTACAGATTTCAATTACCTTCTCATACCAAAACCAAAAACACGAGCTGCTGACGAGACAAGAGAGCTACGACAAGGTTTTCCTTGATAAGTACAGAGAATCAAGGTTGATTTAACTGACAGGCAGACATGGCGGTACTGGAACAAAAGTAAGCTCTACTCGTGTTTATGCCTCGTCCAGAAAAGTGGTACATTGATCAGACCTTTTAAGCATAATAAGCCTTAACGTGCTTTTTTTCTAATCTTCCTTCTAATTCACTTCTCCAAGTGTGATAGTTTGCAATGCAACTGCTTACTGCAACTGTAAACATACGTGAGCTTGCAGTGCAGTATAACTTGAATTAGAGGGAAATTGTACTAAGTATTCACCAAAATTAATTTCCCTGAATTATTTACACTTCAAACCAACGCAGAGGCAGATGATGTAATTTGAAACGGTTTCGGAGTATTGTGTTGGGAAATATTGTTCCAGACTTAAACTAGTAATCTCACTCTAGCTTCAAATTCACCGACTATTGATATATAAATTGTCCATGGATTAACTGTTCGTCAAATCTAGCATGCCGAAGAAGTAGGCTTCGGCTCAACGAATATTTAACTAGACTCGAATTGCTCTGGCCCAACTCATATTGTAGATAAAGTGGACATAGTTAAAGCTCAGATTTTAATCTGCGTTCTGCGTCTGACAAAATACTTCATTACAGAAAATAGAAACCAACTTCAATCGTGAACGTGCCATGTCGAATTGTAGATTAAATGGAAAAGTTTGCCGAAAATACTATTTACATATTACAGACCTCGTTTTTCAAGAGCCCATAATAGAAAAGCTTTTTGGAGATAGTGTCCCAAAAGACAGAACTATTTTTTAAAAACTGCATAAATTTTATATTCATTAAAATCATTTCAGACACGAAAAGGATACGATGTGGAAAACATCTTCATCACATGAAACTTTTTTATTCATAGATTCAGTTAAGAGTTACAAGAATATAATTCTTAGAATGTCCAACTGACGTTCTTCGTAGAAAACTACATTTGATATGCTGCTATGCATTTAATAAGGTCATTCGGAATTGATATTCTGCCTCGTGCAGTTTGTGCTGAGTGGAGCACTACTGGTAGCTGGTTTGCTATGCATCGTATTCACTAATGTTGACTGTCGACGGATTCTGGGAATTATATTACACTTCTAATTAGGTCCTAGACATTCTGTTATACAATAGAAGTTGGACTAGAAATCGAGCTATATACCACGCTCGGCTTTCTGCAATATATTTGATGGGCTGATGAAGAGAATAGTGAAAGAATATAGTCCTCTCTGTTATCGTATCTTCTAATATCAACCAATTACGAGTATTTACTCATTCAGAAGATACACTTTCATTTCTTCGATGGAACTGAAGTTCCATAACAAAACCCTCAATAGCTTATATAATCATTACGCGAAAGTTTTTTGGCGGCAAGAACGACTTGCGCCTCCCCCCATTCATATTGTAAGCATAAACAAACAACAACTTTCTCGTGTTTATTCCACGTGGTCAGAGACAATTGAAATCAAAAGCAGCGAAAGTTGCACGTTATGTTACATCTACAATACTCAAGTACTAGAAGTTGAATATCAAAACATTGACCTTATTGTTTTAGAATTTCCTTCGGAGACTTCTCACTGCAAACAAGCATCGATCTAACAATAACACAATAACAATCTAAAGCCCTCTTCCAAGAATTGTGGCCACTGGTACGTAAATCACTTGAGATCTTTCACATTTTGACATTGACAGAAAACAGCCACACTCATAATAAATATAAATAATGTATAAAATCCTAGCAAGTTTTAAAAAAATCAGAGAATTATTATGCATCTGGGGCTCTGTCATCTCGAGAATTTCCCAACTCTAGCAACGATGACCGAATCCCAGACTCATTTCCATAGAAGTTCACACTGAATAGACTTGTGACTTGGAAACCCATTCGATTTCAAATTTTCAATTGACTTCAATCGTGGACGAGTGACTAGACTGACTAGGAAACCTTCTAAAATCTTGGAATCCATCGGATTAGGTAATAAATGCTGTTGCACTCTTTAGCACTTTCGCGTAAGCATGTAGAAACTTTCTTGCCACGTTAGTATTTCATAATTGTCAACCAATGCTGGAAACTTCAACAAATCCGTACTTGTACTAAACTAGGCATATAAATTAGGTATTTGTGATTGAGAACTCACAGTCAGGGAAGTCGGGGTGCTGGAGGTCAGGGAGCGGGGTCATGTCGGAGGGACAATCGTGGTTCTTGGGCTCCCCGCCAGGCGTAGGCGGGTTTTCGAGCTTGATGTCCGCTCCGTTGAGGAGCCCGTCCTCCTGGAGTCCCTTGTGGCCAGGCTCGTCAGCCCCGCCACCCTCGGGTCCGCCAGGATGACAGCCCTTCTCCTCCTTGACCTTGAGTCCATTGGCCTTCTTCCGCCGCGGAGCCTTGGCCGGCGCGCCGCCCGGACCCTTCCGCGAATTCCCTCGCTTCTCCAGCCCGTCCAGCCTTCGCCTGCCGCCCGAAACCTAGTTGGTCACCCGCGAGAGAGCCAGTGGGCAGGCATGAGGGAGTGAGGCGCTTGATTCCGAATCGGATCCTGGAACACTGAGGAACTGATACTCGGCGGCTAAGTGGAGTCAAGTGAGTTAGTGTTACGTGGTACGAGTGGCGTAGTGGTCGTCGAGTGGTGCTTTCCGCCGAGAGGCCGTGGGATAAACAAGAACCCAAGCTGAAGTCTGAGTGTGTGAGTGAGTGCTTGCTGAGGTGCTTGGCTGGTCATAGGCCTTCTTTGGAGTCTATATGGTCGCTATATATAGATTTTCGGTCTATCTCCCCTTCCCGTGAGTATCCCGTGAGCACGGAATCTCGGCCTATCACCCCATCGCTCCCTCCCTCCGTCCACAGCAAAATTCTGCCTTTTCCCCTTTTTTCTCACTCCGGCCAACCTACCCAACACCACAACACCCAGAAGAGCTACACGCTACACCGTGCCGTGTACTCAGCAAAAAATTCAAGGAGCGACAATTGCGACGGAACCAGGAAACCAACCAGAGCTGCTCGCAGGCCTGCGGCCAGCTACGTCAATAGCCCCACTTTTACTCTCCCTTACTTCCCTGGCGGCAGTCCGTTTGTCGGGTCCCTCAGTTTTGTTCCAACAAGATTTCAACTGATTCTTCATTATACTTCACTCAAGAATTAATTTCTATTTTCAAAATAATCGCGTCATAATCAAATAAAATCGAATTACATGCAATGAAACTCTTCAAATGTATGAATTCAATATATTTAGCGCAAGTTCCATAATTCATCATTCAGTTTAAAATATCATCCCATAGACACAACCCAAACTGGGATTTAAGTGTCAGTGAGCAGTGTATTTGTTTTGTAGTAGGTGTAGGTAGTCTATACATATCGAAATCTTAAATTAGTACACACATAACATGCTTGTAAACATGATGAATCAAACCAAAGGAATCTCCATCTCCGTCAATTGACTTCAGTGCAATCAACGTCATAGTTTCCTTAACTTGGTTCATACACACTTGAGAACTGTTTCTTATTGCCCAACTGAACTGACTGAACTGTCAATATTAATTTAACTTAATTTATTCTGGGAGCAAGTCAAATATTCGGCTAAAACCACATTGCCAAGATGAGTAAGCACCAACTAGATCATCCGAACTGCTCACATAATCTGCTGGTTCTGCATGCTAAATAGGCTGATAGCGTGTCGTCTATATGCCAAGAGACCGGATATGGGCTATACTAAACCGACGGAAGAAACTCCAATCCTCTTTCATAAAAACGCTGATCTGTATGTGTGAATGTGTGTCTGTCTGTATGGTCACTATCTCCTCCCAAACTACTCAACGTACAACGACGCTCGATACCTTAAAATTTAGCTAATTTTCCCGTTCATACCGTAGGGTGGTTTTTGTTGACCCAACCTTGACCCTTACTTGACCCTGAGTCAAAACGCACTTCTCCTATGCAAAGTGCATGTACCTATTCACTCCTCTCATTTCAATTTCAACTTTGTTTTTGTCAACATGTAATATGCAAGCTGCGGCTGCGGCTCGGGTTCTCATAGCAACCTTATTATAACTTCATACATGTTCAACTTATGTCACACTATTTGACTTTAAATACATGTTGTTATAAATAATCAAGTTCAGTTAGCTCAACAATTTGTAACCTAAAGTAACCTTCGGGAATAGAACTTAAGTTTGACCACTATGGTTCTAACTCTAACTACCAACAACAGGTCATAGCATGGTATCGTATGTCAAACTGATACCGAATCGTAGATCGGAGTATTCGCTCGTAATTACATATGAGCAATGATTATTTTATTTCGATAAGGTGCAGTAAATAGTAAATTTTGATTTGTCGCAGTAGGATTTTAATGTCGCTATGCTGTAATTCGGGGAGTTTTGTCACGTGAACAGTGCTCAAACAGTAATAGGGTATTTTTTTAAAACATAAATCGTGGTATACTGCACTTATACTGCAATCACTTTGTACAACATAAACATAATGCGTTATATGGTCGACATTGTGAATTGTGAACAATACTTGATACTTTTCCCGCTCACTTTTGACTCCTTTTTTCCAATTACATTGCACTATCAGAATCGTCTAAATATACTATTCGTGTGAGGTGATGGGCGCTTAGCGTACACCTGTAAATCAATCAATCCCACTAACCCCTCTAAGCCAAGCCCCAAAAAAGTGACTTCTTCCAAGCTTTTACTTGTCCCACAGCTTAAGTTCACGTGTATTTTTTCGAAATTATGCTACACAAAATAGAATACAGTCTTGTCAATTGATCACAACGTAGTTGGTGCATGTCCCGAGAAGTAATCTCAACTCTGTTCCTCGGCTTTTGGCGTTTATAGAATTTACAATGGACTGGGATAGGAGTTTTAGGATTTTTGGATAAGAACGGGACGTAACTTCCAGGGAACACGGAGGAACTGAGAAATGAGAATGCTCATATCGTAGGTGATGTGTGTGCTGTTAAGCCTATAGCATCCTTCGACCTCTACACCGAATACTTTCGAATTCATTTCTTCCAACAACAACACTACACTACTGCCATGCATATAAAAATAATGAAAGGATTGGTATGGCTACACAAAAAGGGTAGTCAGGAGACACAGGTATGGATTTGGATTCGGATGGTTCCCCATTTGCTCCTTTTACCTGCTGTACTCTAAAACTCCACGCTGCGCTCACCTCATGTCAAGGCCCACAACACGTGATTCCTGATTTGGGTTCCCAAAATAATATGGATAATATCCGCTCAGCCTTGCTCATTTTAGTTTTTATTCGGTTCGACAGGAGAATGGCTCGGCTCCTCGGACTTGTGGTCTGATTTCGGAATGAGTGTTGATGATATGATAAAGAGTAATAAGTATGCCAATGCCATGAGTTAGGTCTATGAATACGGAATGTGTTGGTAATTGTACTACACTATGTTCAACTACTATGTTCAACAACTCTGTGGGGAAATTATATAATCACCTAATTTTCAGCTACATTCGTCACTGGTCATCGGTAAAGTGTCTTATCCTCAGCACTTTATCACACGGAAAAGTCCTACTGTCTAAATAATTAGTCTTGTAGTCACGCCAACAAGGGACACGTAAATCGTGCTTCTAATTGCGACTTGTGAGTGACTACGCTTCTACTGAACGTAACGTGATGCACTACGTCATTATTAGTATTTATCGTGTATACTCATCTTGGTCTCAGTACAATGTGTGCCTAACGCCACAAAATCATTTCGTAATGATAACTGAATCGGACTCAAAACCTGGAGCAATAACAACTTGACTTGGCCGGTGAACTACATACATATAGGCATACATAGTACTTACAATAAAAAGTAGAATGTACCCCATCCCTATCCATAACTCAAACATCATACTCACACTAAACACATAATGTAATCAAAATCGGCTGATGATTATCCTTCGTAGATCCAATTTAAGTAAAGTGAGACCCACCATTCTGTATTCTGTTCTAATTGATTGTATATCTACTTCATATTATTCTGGTTCTGATTTATGGAAGACAGTAGTGTCAAGTTTAAAGTTGATACAGGATGCTTCTGTGATATATTTTTTACTTTCGTACATAGTACATAGTATTCCTGGTTCCTAGCCAGGATTCAGGTCAATTGAACTTTGGGTCTGGTTAAATGACCCTGAGTCTATAATCCGATTCGTATGAGCCAGCAATAATCAGCAATCATAATTATTTATTTGAAATCATTTCAGTTGGTTGCTACTAGGGAATATAAAACCGGACCGCTTTTCAAAAACCGGTTTTTCGGTTTGGCCTGCAAACTAACCGGTTTCAAACCGGTTTTAAACCGGTTTTCTCTAAATTCAATT
>JAQFXZ010001150.1:0-13373 GCA_034694025.1 Ceratophysella scotica | reverse complement strand
GCAAACGCTTTATGTAACTCCAATGACGCTTGTACATTTTGAAATCAGTTTTAAAAAATTCATTCAAAGGAGGTGTAACGATTCTTTGTCGAGAATGTCCTGTATTTTAGTAAAGTTTGGTTGAAATGTGCATGATAAATATGTACAGTCAAGTTGGCAAACGAACACTGAAAACCTTTCTAGGAGACGTAAACTTTCGTAATTAATGTACAACTTCTGTAAAAAGAAACATGGATTTGTTGTTGCCTTTATGCGTTTATATGCTTTCAACTCACAATTTAAAGATATTCGACAAATGAATTTTGAATGTACTGCTAAAACAATGCAAAATGACTACTTTATTTTCGTTGCAAAAAAAATGCTTGAAAAGGAAATTCGTTACATCGTGCATCAACTATCTGTACGCTACTTCCATTCTAATGAAACATTGGTGTAGAAATATAGCAAAGAAATAATTTATAAATATGGAATAATTGCAATTTCATAGAAATGAAACTGAAACTTGAGCATCAAAACTGATTTTGAGAAAGTGAGTTGGTTGTTGGTTTCTCATACACGCTTGAGCAATTGTTCAATCTGAGTAATAATTAGGTCCTGTAAAAGCAAGACTATCTTTACCCAAGAACTGAGTATCATTGTGGCGTATTCCTAATGAATGCATCGTGGTGAAATAGAAGGTCAGAGATCAGAAAGGATTAAACCTTATCAAACCAACAACTCTCTCCATTCGAGATTTAAATGTGTGGTTTTGTGAAGATCCCTGTCTAAGAAGAATGACTTGGTTGAACTGCATTCAGAAATAGCACAGAGAATTCCATAGTCAAACAATACAACAGAACTCTCACTTAATAAAAAAAACGCCAAAGAAGTTTTCTTTGATGTTTGTGGCAAAATGGGTTTATCATTCAAGGAGATCAACTGTTGCATTATGCATTTCTAGCCTATTGTTTGATGGTACAAGTGCCAGACTTGGTCTCAATATGGAGTGATTAAGCAAACGGCATTTTGCATTAAAATCATGCAAAGAGAGCTAACACTAACATGCACTTGATGCCTAAAAATTGTGTGAAACAGTAAAAAAAAAGTCAAATACAAAAATTATGGCAATAATTTACAAATTTTAGGGAGTACGAGTAGAAATTACGTATTGTCACGCCTCACGCAGAGAATCACCTGGTGGCCAGACTTTGATTGCACTTTTTGCGACAGCCTTCATTTCCTGAAGAAGAGTTAAGAAGTAGAGATTCGTGCAGGGAATTCTTAGTTCAAACTTAGAATTATTGAGGGAAGTATTCCCAGAACGTCTTGTTTTGTTTGCCTCAATTCCGTATCTACACGGAATATGGGATGGCAGGTTAATTGGTTCATGCCGTGATGATTAGCATTTTAGCCTGAGAAGTGGTGAAACAAATGACGTTGATGTGGCAAATGATGAGAACGGTACAGACCAAAGGGCACCCGAGAGAGCTCTTCCTCATTTCTCAAACAATTGGAGCCCGTGGAGCGGAAGCTGGGGTTTATGGTTTGTGGAGCACAAGACGGTACACTGGTAATTTACCAAGGAACACGGTTGTGCAGGGTGAGTCCCTTGAATACTTAATGAATCAAGCTTTGCAATTATCCTTTATGGTAAACATACATTGTTCCTTTTCGGGCAAGAATCTCCAGCTCAACGTCATTCCACCTTCCACCAGAAGTAAATTAGAAAAGTAAAACTAGTGTCAACAAAGCTCGAAGTTTTTCGTTTTTTGATAAAGTGAAATTGGGTTTTCGGGAAACATCCTTAGAGCATGATAATGATAACCAACAGCGTGAAAGCAAAATAGTCAGAATATTAAATGTTTTATAGGAATATTCCGGAAACCTAATCTAAATCTTGCAAAATGTGTGCTCTTCGCTGTTATACTGTTTCGTATTTCAAGTATTTGTAACCAAAGGTTAAATAAAAGATTCTGGAAAAGGTTGTAACCCCCTATGATAACCACTCATTGTAACCACCCAGCATCTCGAAAAACCTAATAATAAAGCTAACCTAACCAGAACTTACTGCCGGTATAACCTAACCTAACTTAAGGATCAAAAACTATAATCAAAGCCACAACCGCTTCCAAATATGCATTTTTAGTGGCTACAATGGGTGTTTACAAAGGGGGGCTACAATGGGATCCATGTCAAAAGAGCCAAAACAAAAATAGCCAAACAATATTACCTCTGCCAACGACCTAACCTAACATAAATGACAGGTACTTGGTTCGTGCGTTCTCGGAATAACCTAACCTAACCCAATATCACGTAACCGAATTGTGTAGACGTTTCTGAATGGGTATTTTGTTTAGCTCTTAATGACTTGGCTCTTTTTGTATTGGCTCTTTTGACATGTTTCGCTACAATGTAGGGTTCCATAAAATAATCTTCAACCGGTGCTTCGAATTGCCCTGGGGCCAGGAGTTCAACCAGTTTACATTTGAATTTGCATTTGCATTTGAGTGTTCAATTGGATTGGTTTAAAGTAAATAATATGGAACAGGCTGTAACCACATCTTGTAACCTCCCATTCTAACCAATTAAAACCCACATTTGGCAGCGCTTTTTGGTTTCGCATTTACTTTTCGATGCTTTAGGTTAGGTTAGGTTATTCTGGAAACGCGCGGCGGATTTTTAGATAAATTCTGGTTAGGTAAGGTTTAGGTTTGTCGAAATGTCAGGTGATTACAATACAATGGGTGGTTACAATATGTGATTCCTGGCCTGGCCTGTTCTATACATATGACCAGCTCCATAATCTTTACTTTAACCGAAGCACCCTGCACACTACCTTCAAACGGTCTGATCTCATTATGTGTTTCAAGTGACTCTAGTCGATTGTTCTGAACCGGAGCTATTTGGGTGGCAGGTGGTAAGGGTAAGTGTAGCAAGGTTGGAAGGTAACTCACTTCGTGGATGTTGAATTCGAGAGGGAGTTTGAGCATGTTGATGGCTGAGTCCTCTCCACTCTCGGCTTCTTCCTCCGAAGACTCTTTCTTCGCCTTCTGATCCTTCTTCGTCGTCGTGTCCAATTTGCTCTCGGCTGAATCCAGGTCATCACGAGCCTCCATCAGGGCACTACGGAGTGACTGCGGCTCAAGAATCGACTCAATCTGTTTCACAACACAAATACAATACAACAGGTCAACCGAGTCAGGCTCACTCAAACCACTACTGTCGGCAAAGCCCTACAAACAATCACCAGCGTCTGTCACAATTAGCAGGTCTCAGACGCATGTGACCGACTGTAGACTCGGAAGGGAACCTAATCCGCAACGAGCTCTAATGAGACACGCTACTGTGAATTGTCACATTTCTTTGTTAAGAATTAAGAACAGGAATGCGGGCTCATTTGGTAGTTAGTATGAGACAGCAATGGTTTGAAGTCTGAAACGTGTTAGTGTTCTCAGTTTTTTTAGGTTTAAGATTTGGAGAGGGCACCGGGCTCAACAAAATTTATGAAAGAGTATGAGTATTTCTAATTTATTGTCTGACAACTGTGCGAGTCAGTTTCAATTATTAGGACATGTGTAATTCGTTAAAATTGGAAAATCTGATGGATTGGAAGCCCTTCGTTCTAGCAATCTTCAACGATGAATAACTGCAATCTAAAATTCTGCGTTTTTCTACTTCATCTATGTTTAAGCGAAATTCTATTAGCCCATACATAATTCATAGAGCAAGGAATCATAGTTTCGTTGCTAGGTGGCCTGGAATTGGAATTCAAGCATTGTGCGTAATATATGTCGAGGTTTGAAAAACCTGGATTTCGCTTTGAATTTTGCATCAATATGTTCAAACTAGGCATCTACAATAAGTACGTGTATTTGCTTTTGGCGGCGATGCGATGATATGAGAAATGAACGCCATATTGTTAACCATCTATTCACAAAATGTTTATGAACCTCATCAGATAAAATGAAAACGCAGATACAAACTATGGCGCAATTAATTTTCACACAATTTGTTAAACTGCTTAACTTGAATAATATTGAACCAAGCATATGTTGTTACGCGTTCAAAAGAACTGAATCTAAGAATTTATCTGTAAGGTTATACTGAAATTTGATCTTGCGTCATTAATAGTTTGCAGTGTCATCAGATCAGAATTTGGAATTCTTCGTGGGATTTAAGTCCCAAATTGGCAACATTGTAAATTGCGAATATATCGATCGGCATTGAGATTTAGGCGTTATTTGCTGGTTCATTTTGAATGAGTTGCAAAATATATTAGAACCGATTAAAACAACTCAATTTCTAAGAATTGCTTAAAACAAGCGTTTTCGCCTAGGTTAAAATTCAGACGTACAAAACTGGCGTGAAGTCAAGTAGAACGACACGAATTTGCATTTACATTTAAGGGCGAACCGGAAAGTCGAAATAGAGTGTAGTGAAAATGAAATGGTGACGGAAGAAATTGTAGGCGCACTTGTTTTGCTCCAATGATTTTGACACTACTTGATTGCGGCATGATTTTGTTGATCTTTGACGTAGTGCTAAATCTAAAGACTAGTATTACATTGGAATTAGTGCAGACCCAGTTAGTTCATACTTACCGAAGCTTGTTGAAGATATTGACAGTTGGCATTGTTGGATGAGCTGAGCCATGCTGAGAAAACTAGAGCAAAGGAGAGCATCCCTGCAATTACCACAGCTGCCCCAGCCACAATCTTTGCCACCTGAACCACTTGGGATGACTTCCCTCCAGTGGTACGGTAAGACTGGAAAAAAGATAGGATTGGTGTCAATGTCGATCCCGATAAGCAATAAATTCAAATTCGGAGTTTCCGTTTAGGAAATATTAATACAGGTAGCTAGTAGCTATGCATGCACAGAGCTTACAACATTGACGCCTACATTTTAAAAAAAATGCAGGCTCGAAGATCAGATTTTTTTTAGTTTATTTCAAAAGCAGAGAAATCCATTGCCCGCTTTTTGGAGCAATTGGAAAATATTATTCAGTACACGGTAAAGAAATACTCTATTTTAAATATTAAGGGATTTTGGTCTTAGAATTTCAAAGTAAACACATAGCTTGGTTTCGATTGTACAGCACCAAATGAATTCATGCCTCATGCCATGCCTATTAAATGTAAAAAAAACGTTCAATAAAGTAAATTGCCAAGGATTGTTTTGATTTGCAGAGTGTTCCATCTCAGTCATTTTTTTAAAACCTGTGAATATTTGGCAAGCTTCTAATTAATTTATTTTGTTTAGCCTTCTAACCATTTCCAGTTTCGCACAAATGTTGAAGGCCAGCCAACCAACACTACCTACTTCGAGCTGATCGACCTTGGATAAGAAACATGAAATGAATGCTCATCCTGGAACTAAATAATAAACTAATTATAACACGATGGAGAATGAAGAACAAACAGGAATCGAATCTTCTAAAACATGCATTGAAGATATCAATTATTTACTTAATGCCTATTCCAAAGAACCACTTTAAGTTATAATTAGTACCTTACATCAAATCTACTAGCGCTAATTTGGATGTAACTATCGTATGACGCTGCTTAGTGGGAATTCGGCATTCACTCATCTTGCACGTGCACGTACAAATTATGCTGTATTAATTTCAAACGAGTGGTTGCGTTAAGTCTAAATACACAACAGGTCAGACAGAAAAGAGTGATTCATTGTGCACCGAACACGAATCGAGAAATAAATGGCACCTGAAAACTATACGCATTAACGATTGTGTCCCACCGTTAAACTTCATATCTCCCGATGTGTAAAATCGTGTCGTGATGCTTTTCAAAGAAAGTGCATGTTTTATCATATCAATCATGAATCATGAACTATGTTCTACTTTGAGATATGCTTAACAGAATAATAATATCCGAAAATTAGGCTCAAATTCTTTCAAGCGTTTTAAAAATGACAAAATTCCCATGAATGGAAAAGATCTACAGTTAGTTTTTCGTTTTGCACATTGATCCATTGATCTGTCATCTGTCAATCTGGTCCTTCAAAAGCTCTTCCTTCCTACTTCTAGGACGTTGCGCATTGGAATGACAATTTAACTGTTTACTGCAGAATTGCTTCAAAGGCATACTTTCGTTTCATGAGCAAATAATTCTTCAGCTCTGCTGACTTCCAGCCTCCTGTTCACATTCACACCTGAGAACTTAGTGCTAGATTGAACGCTCAATCGAGCATGACAAGGAGCAAAAATAATCTGTTTCACTTGTAATTTTGTAGCTAAGATGCGGACATTAGGTCCACTATTATTATCCATTAGTCCATTAGTCAGGGAAGCCAGGCCTTCCTGGGCGTATGCGGCAGGAGCAGGAATTATCATTTAATTACTAATGCGGAAATATATTTATTGTAGCAAAACGAAATGAATGACGTCTGAGTTCGACTTCCCTTTACGGGATCTGGTGTTGAAGTCTACAACGTTGAATGAATCGTGTAAGTAGCGGGGATCTATTGGCTTTATGCTGAATCAATAAACAAGTTCATACTTTTATGTTTGAAATTCAAATTCGACTGGTATCTTAATCGTAAGAAACCAGAGCTTGAAAGCGGTCATTGACCGTTAGAAAAAACAATTACAGTGCGCGTGCGTAATATCCATGAACGCGGGTTGTCCAATAGAAATTGCCGCATGAGCCGTATGACATCAATATTGTTTTACCACAGTTAAACATATAGCGTGCTCAAGCGACGAATTCATTTCCACCTGTCCTCAATTTATTTCCCAAAATATTTTCGAAGTATAAGAATCGACAGCTTTTGCTGTGAGTGCAGCAGGAGTCTCTGAACCGATTGCTCTAAATTGTTTATGTCGAGGGACTAAATTACTGGGTTCTTGGGTTTTGCATTTCTTGGGTTTTACTGCATGCATATACTATACTTTATCGCTGATTTAATGTCTGTTTGTCTCCATTTCCGATTTTGCGACCAGGAAAAACGTATACCGGACGTCGGATCTAGGATCTGAGGTTTAAAGCAGGGATCGGCGTCGCTTTCATATTGACATTCTGTTCTTCACGCCAAATTTGATTTAAAAAAAAAACTTGCTACTTTTGTAATTCTGCTTTCAATTCCTTATTTTTCATTTGCACAAAAAAAGTATTTATGATTCTATTGCCTTAGAAAAACATAATTTGATATTTCCGATGATAAGGTCGTGCGAAAGCTAGTTCCAGGGACTGCGGGTGTAGATACAGCTAATTAAGACTATTTAAAATCAGACCGATTAAATGCAAGCAAATGTGATGCACAAATATATAAAAGCTGTAGCCAAATATCTCCTCATATTCTCAACTCATATTGCGGCTCATTCAAATGATGGATGCTAAATACCCAATGTGATACCCTTGAGTTTGAATATAACATCAAAATTATGAAAAATGTGACATCAAATTGTCACAGCTGCTTCCTCTATTTCATCAATTTCGACTTCGACTGCCGAAGTCAGAGTTTGCAGAGCATCTAATTCACAATAGACTTAAAATTGCTTATTTTTATTTTCCATAATTAAATGAGGTAATGAAACAGTGCATGGCCTTTGCTTTTGCTTGCAATAAAATTGAATTCTAAATGGAAAAATAAATAGTCATATGGTATTTTTAGCCTGCCTAGTCTTCTTCATGATGGACCGACCTTCAAACCTAGCGAAGTTCTAGCAGAACTTTCAAATTCAATTTTAATGCAATTTGACTTAGCAAACTCCTACCGTTTCAAGGAATCCCCTCCTCTCAGATTTAATGTAAATTAAGTTTAATGTTAATTACGACCTACGCTTATTTTTATCTTCATTGAACGTGATGTAGTTAAATCTCTGAATGCGGAGATTAACTACTCCTGCATCAAAGAGCGCATTGAGCTCTGTATGCATATCCCAGTCAGCCTGATTTGAATGGCTCAATTTAAAAGAGAGAGTGTGTCAGTTCTTCAATATGATTGTGAGTGAAGTGCTCTATTTGCAGAACAGGAGTTTATTATTGTCTCGAGTCGAGAAGACGAAAGACGACAACACCTTCGCGTTCTCCTAATAGGTGAAAACGTGAGAAATCATCTTCGTCGTCTGCGCCTCTCAAAACCCAAGCCTAATCATTAAGCTCTTAATTGTACATTAGCATTACATGCAAGATTGGAACTCAGTTTGCTGACGTTTCAAGTTTCAACGCAAAAGGCAGGGGATAAGGACACGCTGGGTTTGGTACGCTCCGATCTGATCTTATGAGAACTCCAAGAAGGTGTTGGTCCTCTTTTTTTGTGTATTTGAAGTCTCTGAAGCGTTCATCAATACAAAGCCCATCTCGGCGTTCCCCAACATTGTTCAGATTTAAATTGTCATTCACTTTCTAAAATTAGTAGTTTGAAATGAAGACAAGATGCGGTTTAGGGTTTCTGAAAAAGGTCGGGCTGCTGGCATGTGCGAATTTCTACATTTGAGCTGCTGTGTGTGATTCTCATCAATAATACTGTCACGAGTCACGAATCACATGCGTCAGGCGACAGGCGATGTAGGAATAGGTATAGGGAATCAGCAAGGTTCGAATTTAAGGTTGTAAGCGTTTCTATTTGATCTTTCGTTGCTGCACTGTACTAACAGCTAGAAGCCAATTATATTTTTATAAAACATTATCAATGCCAATTTGTGAAATGGAAGTCATAATAATAAGCACACAATATTAATTTATAGATTCGCTAATAGGAAACTTGCTTTTCATCAACCCTGAAACGCTAACTATTTTTACTATAAGGAATTAGGAATGTATTCCGGAATCTTCAACCAAACCAAATTGAGTTTAGAGTAGGCTTGAAGAATTGCGATATCAAAGGTATGTGCCAACACCGACTGCTTACGTTAACGGTGCAGTATTTTAAATGCTTTATGTTGTTTTAGGAATAAATAAATTTTTGTTTTAAAAATTCCTACTAAATAAAGCATAAAATTTTACAATCCAACATTAAATTATCTACCTCTTGTGCATTTTGAAGAAACACATTTCATTAATCTCAATTCCAATCCAAAGCCGGAATATATTGAAACATCAACACCCTTTGTTTGACAAAAACTATGTACTTTGGCCAATAGGCAGATGATTTGCATTCATGGGGTTCTGCCACGAGCGGTGACACTTAAACGTAAAATAAAACCCATTGTTAATTGTCATTTGCAGAAATGAGCGTGTCCCGTAAATAATTTGTGGCTTATTAATTACACACTTGCAGTAGGTTAATCCTTAACCCCAGGTTAATTGTACGTATGAAGGTTACCAATTTAACACATCATTAGGAAGGATCTTTGAACCGACCGGTGGCTGGTATGCTCTACAATTATAAGCCAAGCTGAGGCTTAACTCGAATTATGAATGGCAGTGATACAGAAGACACAGACTTCCAATTTATCAAAACACAGAGTCGACCCAGAATTTTTCATTACTCAGGTTTTTATTTTGGCTTTTTGACTACAATGCAATATTAAAGCAGGTAACTTGTAAAAAAACTGCCCAGGCAGGCGCTGAGCGATCCAATTAAGCTTCTTAACATACAATATAATCTTTAAGCTCACCAGACTCGGACTAAATTAAGCTCACTTGGTCAAGCAAAGCTACTTCTAATCTTCCAGTCCAGTTGTTTGGAAAAAAGTGACTTACTGAAAAATAGCGTCGTAGTTTTCCGAATTTGAACCAGAATTACTTTTTGTCAGTTTAACCTTATTAAAATTATACCCTTTAATCTTTGAAGTATTTGAATTGTACATGAAATTTCAAGAAAGCATTATGTTCTAGATTATATTTCAGATTGGATCTGAAATGAATCTAAGCTCCTAATGTCGAATTTCAGTTTTGAATTTGCTGCTTATGATGTGCAGTATGTAGTTTTGGGTGATGCTTGTTCAAGACTGGGCAATGGGTTTTTCTGGGTTGCGGGCCGCAGTGTTATGGCGTTTTAGGTCGCATTATTGACCCGAACTTGGGTCACACACAATGCTTCGCACTGCTTTACGATTCTAGATTTATGTTTCCACCTGTTGTGTTCTTAAGAATTTACTTCTTTTGTTTTGCGACCCTCCGCCTCCTGCGACCCAAAACCCATAAGAACCTACTGCGACCCACAGATTTTGAGCTGCGACCCCTGAGTTTATCCAGTTTTGCTCAGGTTTTATTTCCACCAACAGAGCATATTGCTTCAAGGTGGGTTAGTCATTTTTTTTCACTTTCAATGGCATAGTTAAAACTAAAATTCAAAATTCGCACCTTGTACCCTTGCCTTCTACTTTTTTTGGTCGGAATTACAAATTGTGAACGTGAATTAGAATTTAAAAACATTGGCTTGGCACATTAAGAGCTTAATTTATGGATATCTGCCTGCCAGTACTAGTTGTACCTGATTGATGCCTTACATCTGCATACTAACCTACCTATACAATTCGACCATAAGTACTGGAATAAATAGTAAAAAAGGGTGAAGCAATCTCGCATTTACGGTAATACCTTGCTAGTTGTTGTTTACTCCTTAATTTCAAGGCTTAAACTTCCGGCATTCAGATACGTGTACGTGTACATTTCCCCCTCTTACTTTACTACCTAAATATACCCTGCGTTTTTGGATGTCTATTAGGCTGTGTCATGCAAGGCCGACCACTTCGACTCCGGCCTTTGTTATAATTTGTAATCTTCAGTTCGTTCACCGATTCCATCTCTGTCCTCTCATCTTCCTCAGGGACAAAACTAGCATCATCCCATTACTACAACATACAACACACACAAATTGCACACTCAAAGTGGAGACAAAGGCTTGATTAAGAAGAAGATCTACACAATTCTAACATTCTAAGGCCACGAAGGCATTAAATCAGATAAAGGAAATTAGTGGTTGCATGCAGCAAGCACTGCTGCAGCTCATGCACATGAGAAATTCACAAGGCAAGACTTATAAAAACTTGACTATTGAAATAGCCTTATTTACCAAAGTAAAAGGGTTTGGGCTTGAAAGATGAAGTCACCCCAGCGTAACAAAGAGCTTTCCAATTGTCGAACCAAAATATCAAATGCAAACAGAGCGGCTCATAGTATAGTAGTAAGTTCCTACAATAGTAATGAATTGAATTTGAGGGAACTGGTATAGAAGATGGGATTACCGGAGGTGGATCCGGGTACTCCAAGCCAGGTGTGTAGTCCTTCATGGTGACAGTCGTCATTGAGTCGTCACAATGCATATTTTGCTGCTTCTCCATGATTTTCACAATTGTTTCAACTCGAAATCCGAAATATTCAAGAACTTCACCGATGGAATATGGAATCACAAGCTTAACCTGGCGGTAACCCTTCCTCCAGCCAAACAACAACGTTTCCTAATAAGTTGGACTTGGGCGTACGAGAGTATTGCTGCGGCCTGAGACCCAAACGCAGACTGAAGATGCAATAATGAAAGCTTGGGTGTTTGTATACGTCGTCTACCTCTGCGTCGTTCAGGGACTTCCTCCTCCTCAATTGTTGTGCAGTGCACTGAGCCAATTTTACACTTTTCAGGTAAACTGCTGCTTCAAGCCTCCTGCCTAGTAGGAATCTGATTTGCAGAGTAGTGGTGCAATGAAATACGTATACGTATGGGTGATAGTCTCGCAAGAATCAGAGACGCGAACGGTGGTTATATGGAGTACAGCCTGGGAAGACTCTTATTTATTGCCTTCTGACCATGCAGAGGCATACAATGCCTACTTATTGCAGATTGCAGTCAACCTCATTTCGGTGTAGCACAATAATAAAGTGCATCTTCCCTCCCACCCTTCTCGCCAAAAGGTAGTCTTGAGCTGAGCAGACGTGGGGGCGTGTTTTGAGAGCACGCCGCATGAATAAGGAAAATGCAGCTTTGGAGCCTTCCGGTCTCTTCGGCTTTTGGAAAGTCACTCAACAAAGGTTGACAACGCTGTGGGTTTCACGCTGTAGAGTAATTAACCTCGGCTGAGCCTGGGTGTTCAGGCTCAAAGTGTAGGTCGCGGATTTAGATGAACTTTCAATGAATTTCATACATTTAAACCGAAATTTAATGAGTCAGCCATTTATGAGCCCATGATATATTTTGAATTCAAAAAAAGGTGTTATACTACCAGTACTACTGGTGGTATTACAATGATTTTTCTCTCCTATTGCGGTTATTATGGTTAAAGTCAGTTCAGCCGTTTAAGCTCTAATAGCTATGGTCGCTCAGGCACAGTAAACTTCAGTTGACTCTTTGATTTTTTTACTTTGGACCTGAGCTATGGGTAGGTACTACGTTTGTGGTCGCATAGATTGAAATTGAAGATTAAGGTTTAACTTGCGAAATTCAAAGATTGCATTAGCTGCCATTGGCTAGGGAAGCATATCTGACGCGAGCTTGGCATCGATCGACAATTCTATGCGACAATCAGGATCAAGGTTCGGTTACAATGATGGGTTAATTTTATATTCATAAAAACGCGTAGAATATTTAGGGAAATTCAGTATTCTTATCGACATTGATTTATAGTATATTGAATATTCAATATAAACGGGTCGCCCTTCATATTCTGCAGAAAATTCAAACCTCAATTTAAAAGAACGGACGCTGTTATTGGACAATATACGTCTGGAATTTGGAGCCGCACATACTCAAGCCTAATGATCCGTGAGACCGGATTCGCGCCAGAATGATTTTTACAATAAAGCACAAATTGTTTGATTATAACGCCATTTTTGAACATAGCTTAGCTCCAAGCCATAAATCATCATTAATTTTTTTTTAGATAGGATTGATTGCCTGAACAAAAATTGTGCTGTTCTACACGAAACTGAATACAAAGCACCAAGAAAAGAGAAACCATCATTGAAAAAAAAGTTTAATATTTGAAGTAGAGCGTTGAACCGTTCGTCCGTCCTTTTGTATTCATTTCTCCAGTTTACCGGAAGAGGAGAACGCGATGAGCGATGATTCAGTCAGCTCAATTCCTCTTTTTTTAGATTGCACATGCATACGTGGGATCAGTGCACCGGATATAACCCAAATAAACTCGACCTGGGTTCTCATTATATCTTCTCAACTACAATATTGGCTGAACACGGAAGCGTTTAATTTGCATGTTCATTGTTGTGTCACATACAATATTATTGTTGTCAAGCACAAAAATAATAATAATTGATGTTAGAAATTCAAGAGAAAAATAGCTGAAATATGAATTTGATGCGATTTCATATCAGCAGATACAATCTATCATTGGTGGTCCCACCTAACCTGCCTCAGTCTCAGTCGAGCTCAGAATATGAAAAATTCCTCGCAGCTTTTTTTAAAAATTCAAACCTCTGATCAGTGACCTGTGATTTGAAGAATGTTCCGCTGATTTTCCAATTACTGAGACTTTTGAT
>JAQFXZ010001149.1:0-13381 GCA_034694025.1 Ceratophysella scotica | reverse complement strand
GATACTCTATGTAAGGTATGAAATATCCTAATAACCTGATACCAGGGTTCAATAAATACAATACAATACAATACAATACAAGTGGTAACATCTTCAAGGAGAATTTGAAAAATATTCTGCGTGAGAGCCAAGCAAGCGAGTCAGAGCAATCTTCAGAGATTTGCGTATGCAATTCTTGCATTGATGATGATGTGAAACATGATTAGATTATGCACACGATCCAAAAAATCATCATGACTTTCAGGGTTGAATAAATAAATAAATAAATAAATGCCCAATATGGTCTATACTGAAGTTCTGATTTGTATATTTAAACATTAATTGCAGCAGCATTTTTTCCTATTTAACCTATGGAATATCACTGATGTGTTTGGTAGTGTTTATTGTTAGTATCTGTGTTAAATTTGAGCGACTTAATTGGCATAAAAATAGGCCACCGCCAATCGTCCGTCATGTCAATTTTACCGCAGACAGTAAACCTTGAATTCTAACTTGACAGGCAGTGAAGCAGTGATGTTCACGTTTGAAAATGTCCTATCTATGCTTCGTTATAACGTTATAATATTTTTATTCCATGATATTCACAATTAAATCGTCTGCTATTTGGTGTATCGCATGACAGAGAACAATGTCAAAGAGCCGTTTAGCCTGGAGCCCAAGTGAGACTTCCTGTTTTTTTTTTAGCTAGCGCTGTGCAGCTGTCGCTCGAGAGTGATTGCAAAATATTTTTATATCATGAGATCTGGAATGAAATTGTCTTCAGTTTGGCGTATCACATGATTAGGAGCGACGTCAAAATATATGAAATGCAAAGGGTGGAAATGATTATGGGTCACCCTGTACATGTCCTTATACGTAGCTTTGGCTAGACACTCTACTCATTTCCTCATGTTGCTTCAGAAATACGTTTCGAATATTTGGGACGCAATGCATAAGCGTACACAGGACTACCATATCGAATGAATATTTGCGCTTCGTGTTATAGACTTATTTACGGAAATGAAGTTGCACACAAAGCACTGAATGTAGAACTACGGTCTAACAGTTCAGTACCCACGCTCAAATCACATGCCGCTTTATCTTTAGATATAAATAGAATGTATGGAACAATAATATAGTAAATCTATAGAAAATTGGATGAAAAGCAATAACATGATAACATCATCATACGATTCTACTACTGGCAAAGAAGGGCGTCTCAAACTTCGCAGTCGAGCATTACGCAAGGGATAGGAACAACAATAGCACTACGTACATATATTGTTTGAGGTTCGAACTCGCATCATGTCTGCAAACTCTGAAAATTGCGATAACTGTGGGGTAGTCTTAACATGGTCCGTTTCCAGTCAACGAAAGTTTGTGTTCACGAGTCAAATGAGAAATGTAGGCGTTAAAATTAGTGACGCCTTGCAAGTAGTTTTTCCATTAGCTCCTTTTGAAAGCGGGTTAGCCCTGCACGACAAAAAAATATGCAGAAAGTGCGTTGATATTTTGGAACGAATATACACACAATTGGCTGCATTCAAGTCGGCGTCAAAACAAGATTCGTTTTGCTACGCACACTATATTGCAAGATCAACAGTGAGTGTGCCGAAATTAGCAATTGCAACGCAGACCAGTGAAGACGAAGTCCCTGAAGCACCATCAGTTGGAACGCAGACTCATGTAGATGCGCTTCCTACAGCAAAATCCAATCGTGAGACACAAACTAAGCTAACCATTAGCATGTTGAAACTGGCGATGAAGAAAACTCCAATTGGAAAGAAAATGTCAAGGGCAAAAGCGGGTGCCAAGCACGTTAGTTTCTATAAGAGCATCAGACGTATGGTCAACGATGAAATTCAGAATGCTTCAAAAAAAACTTCAATGCGAAAAAATCCTGACAAGGAGAATATTCTTCCTCCCATAGCCCTAACAGAAGCGGAAATTGAAAGGGAATGCCCAATGGTGCTGGCCGTACTTCGCGGATTATGTCTCAAAAAGAAAAGTAACATGTTCACGCCTTCTATGTTGACTATCTACGCAATATGTGTTAATCAGCAGAGTCAGATCTGCAATCTGTTTCAGAAGTGTATCGGCCTGATACTTTGGAAGACAAAAGCAAGTAAACAAGTTAGTACCAATATTTAGTTGAATACGTAAATGCACTCACACCTTATATTAGATGAAAAATTACAAATGCATTTTTTGTGATTCATTATGTGTACAGACATATGATCTGTTTCGGAATTTCGGGCTGAGTGTCTCATACATTACAGTGATTAGAACACTTGATCAACTTCGGGTGGGGTATGATTCCAAGATTTTAAAATGGAAATCCGTGAGTATCCTTCAACCATTTTTTGCATTTGACCTTTGGCTTTTTGCCTGCTCATGTATTCAACCACTAGTTAAATTCATTTATGTTGACAGATGACCTCAGCTGCTCTGCAACATAATTCTATGGGAGTTGTAAAGTGGGACCATGATTACACTGATCCTCTCAGACCAATTCCTGCGATTAGGCCAACAATTATCGCAAAACGGAAGCTTGATTTTGACGAAAAGTTTCCCACAGACGAATTTTATGGTTTATCCTTTACATTCGACAATCTCAACAAATTGATACACCCAGGAGAATACAGTTCGAGAAATCAAACTAAAATATTGAACGTCGTCACTGGAGCAGCTGTTTTTAATCGGGTTTCAAGCAAAGCTTCGCTTCTCAAAATAGCTCCGGTAACATTGAACGCGTCCGATTTACCCGCCTATGCATTTCTGCCTTCCGAAGCTGACATACTCAGGATTAGAGAAGACCACAAGGTTTTAATCAAGCGAATACTTGTGAAGGGGTTGTCCTATTTCTTCCGTCTTGAGAGTCGGCAAATTTGGAATATTCATCATGACTACTTTGATCAATCCAAGCTTAAATCCACAACGGTATTCAATTATAAAATTATTTGTTAGCCATAATTCAATTATACTTTTATCAAATATCCTGCAAATTCATTGTTTGTACCAGGTTCCACTTGGGGTAATACCTGAAGATGAGAACACAACTGAAGGAATGCATCGAATATTGGAACGTTTCCAAAAGCAAGTTTTTTTTCTAATTCTTGATTAATTTTGCCCGAAAAGGTTCATATCTATTTGTGTTATAGGTACCTACCTGAAGACACACAAGGTAGGACCCTTCCATGTTTAGCATGGGGGGACGGACTCACTGCGGACAGAGTTAAAGCGGCTCAAGATCATAGAGTAAATTCACGAACTGATCAACCAAAATTCAAGGAAATTTTCCCAGGCGTATCTATGTGGCACAAGAGAGTACTTTTATTGACGGTGAACTTTACAGCTTTAGAATCTTCTGCTATTTATTAAAATTTTAAACGAATAATGATGGTAGAGCTTCTCTTCCTTTAGGATGACATTAAAGCACTGCAAAAGAGTAATGAATTGAGTACGGGAAAAGGAAGCCTGCCAAACCTTAGGTCAAGGTTTGGACACTCTCAGGTTCATATGTTAATTATTTCAAATTCAAATGTTGGTTTCAGAAGTTATAATGGTTGCAATTTTTTCTGTTAGGCCTCGATTGATGTGAAGACGAGGTTTAATCCGACGTTCAAATTCCTCACTTTCTGTCTACATTCCTATGTCATTGCACTAGCTAGGTTTTTCTTGGAGTTCGAGCGTGTTGGTGAAAAGTTCGAGCCCGAAGTTTTCACCTTTAATGAATTAGAGCTTGAATTGAATAAAGTCGTTGAGTCTATTCTTGATTTCGAATGGCATGATATTGAAAAAGCTGTGAAGCAGGAAAGGTAGACAATATAAGCTGGGACAAATGTTTCTCTTACATGCCATGCGTAAAGTTGTTGGCTAAGTATGCAACTATAACCATAACTATATTTATTCTCAGATACTGTATTTGTCAAATTCCGTTGGAGAGGAAAGTTAAGCCTGATCACGTGAAATGCATCAACGACGAATGCGATTTGTTCGTCTGGTACCATCGAAAGTGTGTTGAAGAAGCATTGCGCAAGGATAATTGCACATTCCTTCCACTACCCACCAAAACTGGCGAAATATGGGCCTGTTCAGCCAGCTGTAAATTAAAAACAGATGACAGGATCGCACAGTACAGTCGGGCCGTTATCTTCGCCGGCTTAAACCACGCCGGTTTTCGGGATGCTATTCGACAGAATGACGGGTACCGGATGAATTCTTACAACAAAATGCATCTCATTCAACTTTTTAACAAGCACCACACAAACTACACCAGAATATGTCATCGCGTTCAATGCTACGTGTCTGGCTGTGCGCCTCCAAACATTATCCATGATATCCTTCACAATTCTACCGTAAATGTAAACGGCGGACCTGGCAGAAATATATCGTTAGATTTGTACACAGAATTCCTCAACAAGTTTATGAAAGGTAACTCAAGTAAACTTGAAATGTAGTCATGATTTGTATTCTTGGAAGCAAATAAAAAAAAAGCATCAATTGCAGATAATCTACTCGCTGCTCACGGAAACCTATCCAAGCAAAGTATAGAGCGCCGTAGCCAAGCCATGGGGATAGTAAAGGACGTTGAGGAATCTCTAGAAGAGGCTTTACGTGGTGAGCAGTACGATTCAAGGCACTCTCGTGACTATGAACTTTGGAGAGAGGATTTACAGCAATCTGCAGAAATACTATTGAGCCATGGTGTTTTCCGCCACACCACGGTTCGGTCACACAATGGGTTTGAAGATTTCAATTTCGATCATGTATTTATTAAAGACAAACATATTTATATGAACAACATTTTGCGCCTTTCAAAAACGTTTGACAATCTGAAGCGATTGGCGGATATAAAATGTGTGCCATCTTCTGTTCCAACTTAGAACGTTGTAGATTGACCGGGGTTTCTGATACGGCAATTAAAAAAGCAGCTAATTTCAGTAATATTAAATATATTCGAACATTAAAACATTAGACCAAAATCGACTGCATTGCAGTTTATAACGTATACCATTTTATTGTAGCACTATATTAAACAATATCATTACATTTAAAATATATGTATCAGCGCACTTTTTTTTGAAAATATAAAGTTAGATGTATATGAATAGTATAATTCTCTACTTCTTCCTTCGAAGCTGAAGAGGAGCAATTACTGCAAGCAAACTCTGCATTGGATTCATTTTTCGTTTTGATTGATCATGTCCAGCACTATTCTGCAATTTTGAGCCACAAGTTTGTTTACAGTAGGAACAACACATGCATTTTTGACAATTGCTGCTGTGCGGCACTGTTGATGGCGTTGCGAGGGATGCTCCAAAGAACTGGTTAAGAATATACTTTCTAGTGCACTCCTCAGTTGGAAGCACAAAATTGGATTCCGAGCCTTGTTTTGTTTGGGTCCGCTGGGGAAAAATAATTGCTGTTCCTGGTTTGCCATCTCTGCCTGCTCTTCCTGAAATCAAGCGCTCAATGTATTATTCATTTGTTACACACTTTAATACTGCAGCTTTCATATTTCGCTGATTATAAAGTGAACGTACCGATTTCTTGCCAGAGGGTCATTGGAGATGACGGCTGTCCCCAAATAACTATTCTCCGAACGTCCGGAATGTCAACTGTAGAGATTCATTTATTCGCTTTATTTATCTTTAAGGAGTAAGCACAGATGATTCCATATAGATATATGTATATATATAGTATCCGTTTACAAAGTCGAGAGCCCTAGGAAATAGAGAAAAATAAAAGAAAAAGGGAAGCAGTAGGGAATCAAATAGTAAGGCGAGTGAGTGAAATGGATTGCCTCCATGGGTAATCATTTCTTGAGACCCTATTTTCTCTTTTTGTTTTGCTATTTCCTATAGCTCTCGACTTTGTGAAGGGAGAGTATTTTGGAGCTAGTACGGAAATTTGGCTATTTTACATAATAGATAGCCGGCTATGATGGAACATGAGTTGAAAGCACCGTTGTTGATTACTGCTTGCAAATGTGTATCCGATTTCGGAAGTTAGCTGCTCTTACTCAGCAATTTCCATTTTTACAATTTCCGATTTCAAAGATACACAGCAAAACACATTATATTAACCCACAAGTGTCCGGACAAATCAAAATCATTCCTAATCATGTGTTCAGGTATATACGGTATGTTATCAAAATAGGTATATTAGTAGGTATATTATATAAATTTTTAGTAAAAAGCCGCTAGCGTCAGATACACATATCTGCTAGCATTATTCGACGTGGTTTAGGATTCATTTTTCATATTAAACGATCATTAAGTAAAATTGTCAACTAGCACGCACCTCCCATTCCGAATGCAATTGTTGCAACAAGTACACGAATGAATGAATTGTCTTTCTTAAACTCTGCCAGAATTTCATTTTTAGTTGCCGAATCTGTTGAGGAAGTGTACATGTCGACCTTGAACCCTCTAATGAGGCCTTGCGTTTGGAAACTTCCTTTTTCTTGTAGCTCTTCGTGAAACCAAGCGAAGATTTCTGTGACTTTATTCTTCGATTGCGCAAATACAATTGTCTTGTCGCAGACCGAAGCATCATCCAGCAGGTCACGAAGCAAGAAACGCAAGTTTTCCATTTCTAGCCTCTTATGTCGCATTTCCAAAAATATGTTGGCCCTGTGCGCGGGCAGGATATGCTCACATTAGAATTACCTGTACACGGATTGCTGAACATTGTGATATAGTAATTAACGTATACCGATCCGGTGTTATAGCGATGGTTTCCAAGACATCAGTACGGATGCCCGTTAGGCGCTTAACTTCCTTCAAAATCCCTGCAGTAACCGTAGCTGTGTACACCGCTAATGGACATTCCACAAAGCTTCTTACCTCGTAAAGACATTCGTAATCCTTACGAAACGTGCTTCCCCTGCAGGAATTATAAGAGACGGAGAAATATCTTCATTTTATTTTATTTTACATTATTTTCATTAGTTCAAGCGCAAGAATACCATTCAAACGTGGTGTGACCTTCATCTACTGCAACCAAATCGAAAGTAAATCTCAGAAGCAGATTCTTGGAATCCTTCAGTCTTAGCGTTTCGGGTGATATTAAAAGATAGATTGGCTTCCCGTCTATGATTTTCAATATTGACCAATATGGTAATGAGATGATTAACAACGGAGTAGGCAACATGTTTTTGAATTACAACAGGCCTATTAGATAAATTTGATTGTCACTGAAATTATAGACCACATGCGTCATTATGTTTTTACTCACCGTCCGGTGGTTGGATGCACTTCATAGTAGCTGGTGTGATGTAATACGCAGCTAATCCAAACGATTTGATTGACTCAGTCATGTCATTCATCAATGCAACGAGCGGTGAGACAATTAGAGTTGCTGAATAGCTTCGGTCTCCCTAAGGCAGCAGGTTCGGGATTACAACTCATGCAGTTTGAATTTGAAGTCTCTTTTTTTTTAATTTCTAGTATTTTTATCAAAATTCGTTAGGAGCCAAAAGTGTCACGACAAATAGAAACCAGCACAAACTCTTCTTGGCTTTTACTTTTTGGCTCTAAACCTGATAGATCGTGCGTTGGATGGTACAAGTTATGATGTCACCTTTGTTATGATGATGCTGGGCATTAGGATGCAGAGCGTCTTCCCGTAACCTGTTGGCAAAATACAGATTAGATCTTTTTTGCAAAGTATAGCATGAAGTGCTTGAGCTTGCTCCATCTTGAGTGCTTGAGGTAGTTTGGGGTATCTAGGCAACGCGGAAGTCTTGTACAGATCACTGATTTCTACAAAATCAAATATTGGATTGCAGAAACTCATTTCTGTGAGTGAACCTAATATAATTTTTGTTACGATTTAGGAAAACTATAGGGAAATACAGAAAAACTTGAAACGTAGTTTTGAGGAAACGCAAGACTGAACAATTCATAACGAGTAATGCTTCCAGCTACTGGATTAAGATAACAGATAACTAATCCGCAGGCTTGGCATTCCTTGTAGCTTCAGAAGATGAACTTTATGCTGGCTCATGTTACTTCTCAAGGATTTGGAATTCAACAAGTCGACTAAAATAAAAACCTGGAAGGAAAGCAATCACAGCACAACTTCGGAAAACGTTAATTCCTTTGCTGCTACCAGGAAGATAGCAGCGGCGAAGTCATTAACGTTTCCAGAACACGAAAAATGCGTCGATCAATAATTTTTAGCTTTTTTCTTGTACTTCTACAAAGTTCTTGCGCATTTAGCGTAAAACCCGCCAAGGGAAAAGTGGAAATCGGAATTGCAAAAGTTCCTGGTGCTTTGGAGACCGAATTTGAAACTGTAACAAACGTTGATAGTCAGTTATCCGGCATTCAGATTTTCTTCCTCATCTGGTAAGTACATCTACTCACACGTAAAAAATTTAATATGGCTCTAGTTATGCTGCAAATATGTGCAAAATGACATGGTCTATTTCCAGTCAAACAGTGGAAACATTGATGGCGTTATTAACGTTCATTCTCATTTGTTATCTGCTGTGGAAATTCTCTCGCTACTACAGAGTCATCAAAAGGTAAATACAATAAACTGTATTCTACTTCATAATCTACTATGTTCTGAGTTGACTTCTTCTCCCCCTAACTATTTCTGTTTTTCCTAAAAATAATAGTGCAGCTTCTCTACAAGGCTCTGATTCCTGATTTCTGTGCGTTCTCTGGATCTGTGGAAGTGCCAGACAAAGGTCAATTTTGGTTGTGTGTGTACAAACAGATTTAAAGAATATTTATTTTTTGCTTTACTGAGTGTCTTTATCTTTGTATATTCCAAAAGTACTGTGCTCCTGGCACTGCATTTAGAGACTTCCAGCTCAGTTGACCTAATAAAATATTTCTGTGCCACACTTCTCACGTTTAAACAATTGCAATTTTTAATTGTTAGTGCAAGTAAATATTAGAATTACAGAATGTGGAAGTACAATCATAAGTCCTTCAAGTTCTTTAGGTTCTTCATGTTCTTGGCCTTAACAACGACTGCGATTTTCAGCATTCCGGATTCGCCTGCATTGGTCAAAGCTGTTCCATCCGTGTACTTGAGAAGGGTAAATCAATATAATATTACATACATATATGCTTATGTATATGTAAAGAGTCCCAATTTTCGAAGTTCATGTTACAGAAAAAAGGGTAGTTTACGTTGCCAATTCAAAAAAAAAGCCAAAATAATATTATACTATTCTATTTTCTGCTCTGCTCTGCCCTGCAGGACCACATATATTTATTTTTAGACACGTGGTATACCTATTTTCCTGTACCCCGAAATTCGATAAATTCGGTTTTTTGGAAATATCGGACAAACAACGGAAAATTTTTGGTTTTATCACTCTTGATAAGTAGTGCAGAATTAAAAATGCCACAGATCTTTCGCTGGTTGTGTCCATTTTTTCAGAATAGTTTGTCCGTTATTTAAAGAAAACCCGATTTTGACCATCTCTTCGTGTAGTTCAAGCCATCCTGATGACTCGTTTGCTATACCATACATACCTACTATATATACCCTGATAGATTCCCAATTTAGTTAAGACCTCCTGTATATCTATATATAAATACATATATACCATATTTGCTCTTGCTCAACAATTTATCTCGTTTGACCAGAGGTTTCTAAGCTGAGGGGTCTATTACGGTTGCCTGAGAATAGTGTGCTGAAAGCATGTTTAATTTTCTATTTCAAGCTTTCACCCACAACGACGTACGAGTCTTCAATCCCACTATTCTTCAAAATTTCTGTGCAAGCTCCTGCCCATGCTAAAGAGGAAAGCAAGTGTGATTCTGGCAATCCTGGGAGAGCTGCTTGCGAAATTGCTTCATTAATTCGGATGATGGTTCACAAGCTCAGAGAGGATCTCCTGACCTATGAAGCAATTCAACAAGATATCTCTAAAGTCAGAAATCCAAGGCAAATTGGAATTGCTCTAGCTGCGATTGCTGGATTTGCGATGCGGCCAATTGTTTCAAAGTTGACGAATGGACTGTTTGGAGGTGACCAGGATGTGGAGAACTACATAAACAAGGTATTACGATCTTTGGAAGTTATATTTATGAATAAATATTGTTGCTTGGAATCTTATCTTTGAAGTAGGTAATAAATGAGGGTGCGGAGAGTAGGGGCATCTGCGTTTCCAAACTACTGCGTTCTGGGCCATAGTATGGCTCTTTCTCCGCAGAAAAAAGTTAAACGATAGGAATTGAGGTATCTAGGTTTTGTATACTTGGAAAAGAAAGGGGGAGCTGGAGGGGGGGATTCATCTAGGAATTCCTTTAAATGTTTTAGATAATAAAAACAATAGTTAAAAAGGTGATTCCTTTCTTCGTTCAAATTATTCTAAACTTTTTATATTTTTTCAGGTCAGAGACTCATTGGCGAAAACCGACAAACGTGTGGTCCACATGCAGTACGACTTACATGAGTTTTCGAATTCTGTTCAGAAGGGGTTTGATGAAATTACGGCCAACCTGTCCAGTTTTAGCAACCAAGTTGATGCAAACTTAATTTCCATAATGCAGCTGCTGGTGACAAAAATCGATACCGATAGGCTGCATGATACGCTCACTTCATGTCAAAATAGGTTTATACCATCCCAGATTTTACCACATAAAGTTTTGCTTGAAAGGCTGACCAAGTTGGAAGCGGATATGAAGAATCAAAAGTATGAGCTTGCTATTCCCGTAACCAGATTGGCGGAATATCTTAAGCTTCCACTAGCTGATTGCATGTTTTCCGAGAATTTCGCATGGGTTATGATTAATGTTCCCATTCGTCAAATGGGCTCAGATTGGATTCTATTCGAGATACTGCACTCAAAGTTTGCTTTTCAGGGTCAAACGTGTGAGATCTATCCTAAAGATGTTTCGTATTTAGCTGTTGATGGGTCTAAAACTGTGATTGTTAACAGTCACATACTCCGGCACTGTTCGGTAAGCGAACATGGCATTTGCTTAATTCCTCCACATGCCAGGGATTCTAGCCAATCTTTGGAATGTTCTGTTGGAATGCTGGGTGGCAAATCTGTAGAAGAACTCAGTAAAGTTTGTGCTTTTCGCTGTCATACAAATACTGAGCTTATAATCAGTCAACTGGAGCATAACAAAGTTCTCGTGACTAACGCCGAAATTATTACCTTTGTATGCACCGGAAGCAAGTCGAAGAGCTACACATTCGAGATGGTGGGCGCAGTTGAAGTCACTCTGAAATGCGACTGTGTCGTCTACGCCAATAAAGAACCGATACCACCACCGTTTCCTTGCGTGCATGACGAAGATGGATTTAGAAGACCTCACGAAATTTACCATGTGCTTCCGGATTTATGGACTTCTTTGCATTCCGCGGTGGGACTCTATGGTCAACATGTGCATAATGATCATAAGCAAATCTTGCTTGACGATTGGAATACACGAGTTCCAATTTTTAATTTTTCAGTCCCTCTTGTTAACGATATCAAGGAAGAGCTTGGCCTTCCAGATCATTTTGAAGCATATCGTGGTCCGTGGTACATTCAGTACGTGTTGTTTGGAACTCTTCTGCTTCTTTTATCCATCCTTTCCTGTGTAATCTGCTGCTTCTGTCGGAGCCGCAAAGATTAAGATTGAGCTGAATGAAGCGCTCATGTTAGTGCTAAAAGTCTAATCTATTTCTAACTTATTACCTTTGTTTCCTGCTGCTGCCTAAATATGATTAACCTTTTCTGGGAAGCAACATTTTTCACTCTTCAATTTCTTGTTTGAATAAATAGAAAATAGCTTTCGTGTGGGTATTGTCGTTTCATCCATTTTCAATACTCTAACACATAAGTATATTATCCAAATTTTAACAGTCTAAATTATATTAAGTGGAACTGAAAATAAAGGAATAAATATGCAATGACAGTTATATTATGGTTGGTAACGCACTAGGCAACTTTTCACTAATGTATAAACGGTAGCGCTTCAGCATCTTTTCAAACAGATCAAAAACATCATATATCGGAAAATCATGATGCTTTTGATGTTTTTTAATTTGTCACTAAAGCGTCCAGAAAATACTAATTCTTTTTTATTTTTAAAATTTGAAGGAAATGCTCAATTTAATGTATTACAAACAATTATTTAAAGTGTCTTCTCGCATATCTCGTGATTATGTTGTGTTAATGTTTGTGTATTGTAGTTTTGAATTCAAGTATAGATCTATTGTGTACCCGAGTACTATTGAGGGGTGACCTGCAAGATCATAATTTCGCTAAGCATTACTATCGTGGTCTACTATATAATTCCATTCCTTTAATTTCGATACTTTTGCACTTTGGTCTAATTGCCATTTTTACTAGGCTTTTGAATGCCCAAACAACTTCATTTTGAATTATAAATTATCAAGTAAAGAATCGACTGTGCCTGTCGTTCAGCCTGCGTGAAGTTAGAGAAACTTAAGAATTATGTGTAGAATAATTATAAAAGCGAGCGGTAGAAGTCACAAAAACGTAGTGCAAGAGTCTCGTAAGCCAAGTTTGTAGGATATATTTTATTTCATAATCTCTATCACTATTAGAAATATAAATTACAAAATATCCAATCAAACGTAAAAAGGCTCAATTCTTGCTATTTATGAAGTTGTGTAATTCAAATTAGCTGAATAATAAATCGGGCATAAATAGGTTATATATAATAAATACAAATACAAAGAGATCGTTGATCTTTATTGAAATAGAACAGTGATATTTTTGATCTTTTGTGTAACGCCTACAATGTGCATCAGAAGCACAAAAAACAAATATCATGAAAATTGGATAAATAAATAAATGCTAATAGAAAATAATTATAATAAAAAAAAAAAAAAATTAAAATTAAAACAAATTAATTTTAAAAAATCAAAAAGATTTTAATTTAAATCAATAATCTTTTTATGCCAACTCTGCTTCGTATAGTTCTTTTTTGCATAATGCAGCTACAACATACATTTGATGAATAACTGGGACGACGGTAACATAAGAGACAGACCAGGTACAAAAAATACAGAGATAACGAGGAGAGGGAGAGAGGAAAAGCCGTCCCTCAGTACCTGAGCCTCGACTCAAAAAATAACATTATGAGTCTTGGATCTCATAATACTCACGAAGCCTCCTCGTGAGTACATGAGATACATACTGGATCTAGGATGCAATGTAATACGATGATGGTCCCATGCTAATGCTATATCCACATTTTTGCCTGCTGTTTCACTTTTGCAAATACATTTTGTACACTGCAACTGCATCTGCATATACGTACATACATAATGTACTGCTTCGTACCTTCTTCACCTACTAATTTTGATGATCTGTCTGCCTATTTGCTTGTTAGTTGTGGTCTTCCATGTATAGATTAGGTTGGAGTTGGACGTCACATTAGCTGAGTTTGCATAATTATCAATC
>JAQFXZ010001148.1:0-13383 GCA_034694025.1 Ceratophysella scotica | reverse complement strand
GTCTGGCTTTGCTGATTTTTTGAAAAAATCCAATTCGCGAATTTACGGACGGGCCAACCTTATGAGGTAAGTCAAACAATCTTGTATCCAATTATTGGTTGTCCTAGGTGATTCATCCAATGGGTTGGGATGCATTCGGACTTCCAGCAGAGAATGCAGCTAGAGAGCATGGAATTGAAGCTGAGAAATGGACTCGTGACAATATTCGTCACATGAAGGAGCAAATTATTAGCATGGGATGCTCCTTTGATTGGGACCGAGAATTTGCCACCTGCGATCCCAACTACTATAAGTGGACACAATGGCTCTTCATTAAACTGTGGGAAAATGGATTGGCCTACAAGAAAAAGGTATGAAGCCAGAGACGATGCCTTTCATCGGTCGTCTATGTAGTGTAGAATAGATGTGCATCCGGTCCATGACATCTTCTGACATTTGATTTAGGCTCACGTCTTCTGGGATCCCGTGGATCAAACTGTTCTCGCTGAAGAACAAGTGGATTCCCACATGCGTTCCTGGAGATCCGGTGCTGTCGTTGAGAAGAAACTTCTTCATCAATGGTTCATTCGAACTCCTGTCTTCGCCAAAGACTTATCTGATGGCCTCGATGCTAAATACTTGAAAGAAGGATGGAGGGATATAATTGATTTACAGAAACACTGGATTGGCCCAATTCAAGGCTATTTTGGTGACTGTCCTGTATTTTGTGAAAAAGGTGTTCGGCCTCCAGAAGACACGCTTCGAGTTTGGTTTTCTACACCAGTAGCTTTGAGAAAGTCCAAGCTTGTTCTTTTGCAACCCAATCACTATTTGTCGAATTCGGATGAGTATGTTCTCAAGCGATTCCCAACTGGTGTCAAGCAATTGAAGATCTTTGTGCTCAATCCGGAGATCGGATTGACTATGCCGGTCTTCACAGCGCCGCCTGATGTACCATTTCCACTAATTCCTGAGTCAGCCGACTGCAGAGTCGATGAGGTCTTGAGTGAGTCAGAGTTTGGGGATTTGGCGGCTAACGAGTCTTACATGGAAGTTCTCAAACCAATGTATGCTTCAGCTGCGGTAAGTCTTCTGTCACTTTAAAGCATTCAATTATTCAATTGTCTCCGTAGATGGGCAACTTGCCCTAACCTACTACAGAAGTAGGGCAAAAACAGGGCCCCTACTTCGCCCTACAGCCGTACAGGGTAGGGCAGTAGGTAGTAGGGAAGCAAGATCGAAGTAGGTAAATAGGGTAAAAGGGCAGTAGGGCTCGGCAGCCGAAATAGGGAAGTAGGGAGTGAATAGGGTTGAGCCACCGGAGTACGTAAGTATTGAATAGGGTTGAGCCACCGGAGTAGGTAAGTAGGGAATAGGGTTGAGCCACCGGAGTAGGGAGGGAAGTAGGGAGTAGGAATTGTAATTTGGCGTAGGGAAGTAGGGAGTAGGGCGGTCATAGACGGAAAAATTGCCCTACCCTACTAGAACATGGGGCTAAATATGGACCTTAACTCTATAGGGTAGAGCAGTAGGGAGTAGGGAAGAAAAATTGAAGTAGGAAAATCGGACAGTATGGCAGTAGGGGTCGACACTGAGCTAGGGAAGTAGGGAGTAGGGAGTAGGGCTGGGCCTGCCGAGTAGGGAAGTAAGGTAGTAGGGAAAACTTGTTGCCCGTTCAGTGGTTGTCTCACTTTTAATTTGAGCCGTACACCGGTTTATATCGATGCTGCAAAAAACTTCAGTTCTTAAAACAGTGCCTGTAAATCCTTCTGAATTTCAGAAAAACAATGAACTTCCGGATCTAGAATTCGACTTTGAGTACTATCCAGCAAGTCTAAACTTAAGAGACTGGCTTGTCTCGCGCCAGAGAAATTGGGGAACACCAATTCCCGCCGTGACATGCTCTGACTGTGGAAACAGCTCCGTGGTTTCAATTTCTGACCTTCCCGTTTCGAATCGACCTTCTTTGGAGTATCCAGTGTGTCATAATACAAATCAAGACAGTCCAAGTCAAACTAAAACTAAGTGTTCAAAATGTGGTTCGGAAAACACAGCACCTGAGACGGACACTTTGGATACATTCTTTGACTCGTCGTGGTACTTTCTACGATTTCTCGATCCCAAGCAAAATGAGGCAATTTTTGCACCTACTAAAGTTGAGCCTTGGCTTCCCGTTCGGACTTATATTGGAGGCAAAGAACATGGTAACTAGTTTTTTAAGAATTAGATTTTCTAAGCAATATTGGAGCTATATCGAGCTTTTATTCTCTTTCTAGCCACTTTACATCTGTTCTACGCTCGATTCATGACTCACTTTCTTCATCAGCAAGGTTACGTGCCACATAAAGAGCCGTTCAAAGTACTCGTTCCGATTGGTGTGGTTATGGGCGAATCATTTCTTAGCAAAAGTGGGAAATATATCACCAAGGAAGAAACTGTATTGAGTAAGTATTAAGTGAATGTTCACTTATTTTGAATATTTTTAAAAATACAGACGGTTCCAGCCAAAAAGCTCGACACCAGAGCACGACACCAAAAAAAGGAAATCTGAGCCTAATTTAACCAGAATTTAGCAAAAATTCTGTAGCGCGTTCGTAATCTAGGCCAACCTAACATAAAGGATCAACAAATATGAATGCACCTGGGTTGGTGTTGGTGTTGAATTTCTGGTGTCGCACATTTTGTTTCGCACTTTTTGTCTATTGCGACACACGCAAACTACAGTAGTGTCGATTGTTTCAGATGACAAGAAGAAACTTATTGAAAAAGAAACTGGACTTCCAGTTTTCAAGCAATGGGAGAAGATGTCAAAATCAAAGCACAACGGAATTGACCCAGACCTAGCGTTGAATGAATATGGAATTGATACATTGAGACTCTTGAGCATGGCTGACGTTGCTCCTACTTCGGAACGGAAATGGAACCCTCAAAGTAGGTTATGCTGCTTATGAAGTACAGTATGCTATTTGTAAAAAGTGAATAATCATTAATCATTGACGGTATTCTTGTAATTCACAATCCTTTATTTTTTTTTGTTAGATTTCAATGCATATCTCAAGTTCCAAAACAAAATATGGCACGCTGTTCAAGACTTTGTTTCAGTGAAGGAAGTGCCCCATGACGCAGATCCTGTTGTCATTGACGAAGAACTATGGCAGCAGACGGAGGATGCATTATTTGATGCCAGAAATTACCATCTCAAAAGCGTCAACTACAGCTTTGAAAACTCGAGTCAAATTAGTGTAGCGATCACAAAGCTACAGGGCATGATTGGAGCGCTGCGGGTATTGTACATTATGCAGGGTGTCCCAATTAGAATGCGAATTTTTCGAATTTCGCGGTACAAAAAAAACAGGTAAATCACGTGTTTAAATCAAAAAATAAGCACAAAGCGACAAACAGATTGCAATTTACAAATTTTAGACTATAAAAAATACAATTTTTTGAGGTAAAAAGTGGTCTACCACGTGACTTGCCTGTTTTTGCTGTACCGCGAAATTCGAAAAATTCGCATTCTAATCATCGAGACTCTATGTATGGTCTTTAACATGCAAAATTGCAAAGCTCTGATTAATTTCACTATTTATTTAGAGAATTCCAAAATCAAGTCAGAAGAACAGCATACAATTTGAGAGAACTCTGGGCGCTCTGCTAATATGCCTTTATCCGGTAATGCCAGCGTACTGTGCTCAACTGTGGCAGTACTATCGCGAAGTTGCTGATTTATGTGGGACCGAGTTTGACTTGGTATGTCGGTGCTTTTCAATTACTAGAATCAGGAAAATTATGCTTCCATGTATCCACTGTGTATATTAACTGCTGCTTTTGACTGAACAGGATAAGGAAGTCTGGTGTCAAGCTTGGCCGGAAGTTGACCAAAATTACAGACTCGATCTCGTAATCCGGCTTACACAAGAAGACTTTGCCACAGTTAAGGTTGAAAGACAAGTTTTGGACACAATGGACGTCGCCCTAGCTTCCGAACTCGCTTTTGAAAACGAAGAACTGTGTCAAATTGTGGAACCGAATTCTGCTAAAATTACGTCCTACGTTCTCCAACCTGGTTACCGGGCTATCCTCAATATCAGAGATCCTAGGCCCAAGAAACCAAAAGAATCAGCAACAGAACGCTCAGAATCGGAGAGTGCCGGGCAAGCTTAAAACATAACATTTTGCAAGCGAAAGAATCATCAACAACCACCCATTTTTGATAGTCATTTATAAATGAAGTTATTCTTATTTTGAAATAATACATTATAATAACATACATTTGTTTCAGTCAAAAGTCAGAAAGCTACAATATTTTCTATTCGATTGCGTGATACGTACGTGTTTGACGTGTTCTAGGAAGGAGGTATCATTGAGTCTGCCAGAATAACCGTTCCATTAAAACCATTGTCCTCTAAATTTTCTAATGACTGGATATATTGAGGAGGTAGCTCATGTTCGCAGGCTCCTCGAATAATGACATTTTTGTACGCCGTTGACGGGCATTGGTGATCTCCGTGTTTGACAATTGCTTTCTCCCGGGTTGAGTTGGTTAATTGATATCCAAAGCAGCGAGTTGCAGATGGCTCTCCTTCAACCTCGATACTCATTTGTATCCGTTCGTATACTCCGATGTGAACACCTTCTTGACTGTTGGGAATTTATAAAAATACTTACATTAATTGGTGACATTGAATTTATAACGTCCGTTTTGCTTATGAATTCAATTCTCATATATAGGGATACGGCACGGGGTTTAGCAGGTACTGACTATTCTATGTTCAATTCTGTTCTGATTGAAATAATTTCTTTCATACTTATCCAAAAGCTGAAGATCGGATGGGCTAAGTTCCCAAAGGACACCATAAATATTTGAGCTCGGATCTGTGATAATGTTCGCTACTGAACCCTTCCATCTTGCGCTCCAGAAACAAAATTCAAGTCGATATCCCTGAAAATACAAAAGCAAACTGGATTTATTGATTCTGCCCTATTAGATTCGGTACTCGGTACTGACTTCGCGTGTGAATACAGAGCGCTTGCTATTGTGTGCGAATACGCCGTGGTCACAGGCGATAGCGACTTCCTCGGTCCATATGAAGTCACGTTTTTTTTTGCTTTTTGATCAACAAAATTTAGACCAAATTACTGAAAATATAATTGACTTTCAAGACACAGATGGATGGATGCAAATTTTTTTTTATGCGTACAGAAACACAGTACTTAATATACATTTTTAATCTAAAAGAAATAAGCAATAAATAATCTGGATTTAAAACCTAGAATTTATTCATCCACTACTACTCATCCAATATTTGATATTTGTCTCATGAGTCATGAAAGTGACAATTTTTTTTTCAGTAAAGCATCTTGTTCAAAAAATTTTAAAAAATATGAGAACGCTTGTATGCATCGAGGAAGCTGCTACTACCGCCTGTGAACACGGCATGTTCGCACACAATAGCAGACGCTCCGTGATCGCACGGCATGTTCCGTGTTCACTTCACACCATAGATAGGCAAACTGCACTCGCACTCACGATATTTCTTAAAAAATTAAAATTACGCGAAGGCAAAGGTCGGTGAAGGCGAGTGCGAAGGCAGCTCTCAATTGTTAATAAAATCGACTAAAATCGCTAAGGCGCGATGCATTTCTGCCAAATCCAGTGAAGGCTGAAGGCTGTCGGCCTTAAGCGGGTTTTAGCCTTCACGAAGGCGAGTGCGAGTGCATCAACTTTGCCCATCTTTGGTTCACACACCATATCAATAACCTTAAATTCGATAAAGGGTAAAACTCTGATTTTAATGAACTACAATTACCTTTAGGAGTCCGATAGTTTTGAAAGTAGCTGATTTACAAGAGTCTCGAATTCTGTCCGTGAGCAGATTACTTCCATAAGAAAAGTAAAGAATCGGTTCGGATAAATCACTAGTTGCATTCATTTTAACACTAGGCCTTTTGTTGTTTATGCGGAGTTAATGCACGCGCTCAGCTAACCACGAATCGTCTGATATTTTTAGAGTTTCTGAGAGCAATAGTCGGGATCGGGGTAGAGCGGAGACAGACGTGCCATGTGCAGCGTCAGCTGCTCTGATATAAAGTATTGATTCTAGAAAGCTAATAGTTGCGAATCTAGTCTAGTCTCTCGACTCGACTATTATATTCCACGCGTCTTGCACTTGCACTTCACCGAAGTTGAGAAAAATAAGATAACGCACGCACACGAGTCGAACTTGTACAACTACATAGTTACACGTATTTTTCCTACGAACTGAAACAATAGTGAAAGATTACGAGAGTTCACAATTCACAATAGTATAGCATTGCATAATTACTTTAATAAATTAATTTATTGAGATTATTCAGGAAGCGTAAGGTCAACCACGCCGTCATATCCATTATCCTGAATCTTTTCCAGGAATTCTATATAATGCTGCGGTAAGCCGTGTTCCTTAGCTCCTCGAATGACAACATCTTTGTACACTTTAGATGGTAGATGACCTTCCAGAAGGCTTCTGTGACGTGAGGCTGGAGTTAATTGGTAACCAAAACAGGATACTGGACCGGGTTCACCCACAACTTCAATTTGTAACGGGACTCGTTCATACAGATTTAAGGGTACACTTTCTTGCCTAGAAAAAAATGACAAATTGACGTTGTAGTTCACTGTAAGCAAAAGAATGAAGTGTCCGCTTGGTAATGCTTTAATTACTACAAAGTAGTACGTATGCAGAGCAGAAAATATGTATAAATAGACCACAACATGCGACATGCGGAACAACACACAACTAATTGCCACAAATCAAAGACAACAAAACATCATCCATAATCAGAATCGGCAAGAAAACCGCATGCTTTTTTCATGTGCGGTATGTAATGTGTGTATGCACGACACAAAAGATTGGTTTTGGTTATTGTCATAAAATATTCTCATTTGGCGTTTAGTTCGAAGTTCTTGAATTCCCTGCTCTAATAAACTTACTGGTCTAAATACTGCAAATCCGACCGCTTTAGTTTCCACAGAACTCCGAAAACGCTCGACTTGGTGTCCGGAATAATATTTGCTGCAGCACCTCGCCATCTTTTACCGTTGCCACAGAATTCGAGTCGATAATTCTAGAAAATGAATATTAAAACAATTTCCATCGACTCCTAGGTTCTCCAACTGGAAATGTATATCTTCGTAAAATAAAAAGAATGACCTTACCTTCAGACATCCGACTGCGTTGAATACTGCGGATTTATTGCTAATGTGGATCCTGTCAGATGACAAGTTACTTCCAAAGGCGAAATACAAAAAGTATTCTGAATCTGGTGCGGTCATTTTGAGTCTTTTGAACAGGTCAAATGTTTGAATTAAATTCAGTCTTAAATTTTTGGAGAAGATGTGGACGGAAGAGACTCTCATTTATAAGTAGGCATATTGATTGCTTTATTTCAGCGTTATTGGTTTGTATGTGTGTAGTATTTATTCTATTGTCTTTTTCCGTACTTCGATTCAATATCAGTCCTCCCTCAGTCCGCTACTTGATAATTTAAATATTAAATCTATCGTTCATTATCATCTTCAGTTCACGTGGCTTGTAGCTCGAGTCACGTCTCCACTTTAACGTACACCTACAAGTTTAAAGTCCAACATGATAGGAAAATGATACAGGGCACAGGATAAACTGTAATTCTGTGTGTATAGTATAATAGAAACAAAAATAAATCTTATATTTAAACAAATGAAATTATGTCAATATTGTTATAAACAACATGGAAGCTGGATTTAAAGATGCGGTTGATCTTGATTCTATGTACTGTTTACTTTTTAAACTTTGTACTTCACAAGTTTCACGTGCAGTACCTAGTGTCTAAAGTCTAAATACATACATATGTAGAGAAGAGAGCTTAGAACAGTTGTAGTTCAAGTGCATGCATTTCTTTAGCTAAAGATAAGCTATGGTTAAAGCCAGGTTAAGGCATACAAGCACGTAGACTACACCGACTACACAAAGCACACACAAAGCATTATTTTTTGCTTGTGGCATGGCATTCCTCCTCACCTCATGCATGCGTTTGCGTTTGCTTGCCTTTTTGCCTGAGTTTGAGTTTGGCTTCTGGCTCAAATGAAAATGTCACACTCTACTAACCCCTCCTCCCTTGGATTCAAGTATTCCAAATTCGAACTTATTCCTTCACAGCCGTGATCGTCTAGTGGTTAGGACCCCACGTTGTGGCCGTGGTAACCCAGGTTCGAATCCTGGTCACGGCATTAAGACTTTTTTGCAACTTTTTGACCGTTTCGTATACTGATCTCGTAGCCTGAAGTCTCATTCACTCTCACACTATGTATGTAAGTACATATGGATGCCATGCAATCAGATCAAACATATGCACTAAAGTCAAGTTTTTGGTTCACAGACATACTTCGTTGTACATTCCGGCTTGTTATTTTTGCTTCAACAAAAATATAGAAAAGCCAGGCTAATCTTAAAATGTCCATCTTAATCAAGGTAGCACGCACCTAAACTAAAATGATGAAGATGAAGAAAAACTGCATGTTGTAACTCGTTAGCCCGTCTAGGAAAACCTAACCTAACTTGACAGAAATGAATCTGAAAAAATAGCCTGGGAAATTAGCCTGCCTTTTCTATTTTTTGTTGACGCATTAATATTTTCCCATTCCTAATGGAATAATGACTTGATAAAGTGTTTCTTTGATTGGCAGGGGATAGGATGGGTAAAATACTCGAGAAGTATCTTTAATCACACACTAAAGTATTTTCAAAATACTTTTCTTTTGTACCATAAAATGGGTGTTCAAAATATAATACACAAAACAACTACACGTTTTGGGCTAAAATAAAAAATGCAGTATTCTAAATACACTTTATCTATTGTAGTTCAAAATTCAAAATGCAGTATTTTAGTACTAATTTATTTATTGTATTTTCAAAATAAAAAATACAGTATTTTTAATACCCTTTGTTGGATTTGAAATAGTATTTTCAATATACAAGTATGTATTCATTCTAATAATAGTTTTGGGATTTGATAAGCATATTGCTCAAACTTCTCCAACTCGGACACGAAACCATGCCTACGAAGCTGGAATGCTGTTGTAAAATCACATAGTGCTTCCGCTTTCCACTATTGATTCTGCTCTCTGTACCTGTCATTTTAGTAAATGACCGAGCGCTGTTCAATTTCCCAATTGACTAAAGTAATGACAATGACTATTCAATATTCAAACTAGGTTAAATCAATTTGAATTGCGCTAGGTTTTGTGAACCATACTTTTTGTCACGCATATTGAACAGACGTGTTGATGCACGACTGCAATGTTTGCGATTGCACTATTTGGAAGGTAATTCAAAAGTCCTTATCAACTGCTTACAACACAACGCACGGCCAAAACGATCTGCATGGGCCGGCAGATATTAGTAAGATGAGATATAATTGTTTATAAATGAATCATGAATAATAACAAAAAAGTCATCTCTTCAATCTGGGTCACGAAATAACGTTACTTATTCTTTGATGAATTCTACGAAAAAAGTATTCAAAAGAGCCAAAATACAAAATATCGCCAATTTACGAAAATACAAATACGTTTCGGCCTCGAAAATGCGTAGGTATTTTAGAACAAAGCGTTATGGAAAGTCATGTATATTTGTGAGTGAGTATTATGCAATCTGTAGGATATGTTTCCTATCTATAGTATTTTTCTCATGCCAGTCCCAGTGATTGAGTTGCTAACTTCAACATCATGTCATGGTTCATGGTAGTGATTTTTATTATGATGCACTGGTGCGTTTAAAGTCTGATAATGCTAGTTGGACTGTTGGACATTACTTCAGTTAAATTATAACCTAGTACATAGTAGCGATTTTCCCCAACACAGCAAAAATTGACCCAAGTTTCTCAGAGCCGTGATCGTCTAGTGGTTAGGACCCCACGTTGTGGCCGTGGTAACCCAGGTTCGAATCCTGGTCACGGCATTAATACTTTTTTTGTAACTTTTTGGACATTTGATATACTAATGTTCGTTCTCTTGCCGGTCTCACTCATCATTTTTCCATTACGTGCCTGCTTGTATTATATTCTGAATGACAGAACGACTTGATAAAGCTTATTTGATGTTTGATAAACTATAGTTGCTAACTTCAACATCATGATGGGCAAGGTCGTGGTTCTTTGTGAAGCGCTGATTGCTTTTTAAGAAGCTAGTTGGGCTTATACTTCCTCAATTAAATTTTAATAGAACCGTAGTTTGATTTGTACCCAACACCGTAAAGATTGACCTAAGTTTCCCAGTGAGCCGTGGTCGTGGCGTATGGTGGTTATTCCCCCACGTTGTGGCCGTAAAAACCCAGGTTCGAATCCTGGTCAGGGCATTAATCTATTTTTGGCCACACTTTGACTTTCTCGCAAACTGCGAGGCGGACTTGAATAATTTATTCCATTCAATTCCAATCAAATTTTCTTTATCATTGCAATGTCACAGATCATACAGACGTTGAGCTTTTTCGCCAGATTTGGCAACTAACTCAAAATTCACAATTATTTGACCATGCATTTTTATTTTTATTTCAAAATGATCTGGAATATGGAATCCGTGGTTATACGTACCTACTTATTTTTAACAAGTATCATCCGCTGAGTTTAGTTGAAACAGAATTATGATGTAGGACATTGTAGTCGTGACGAGCTGCAAAAACGTTGTAATTGGCATGTAATTGGCGTAGGTAATTCAATGAATTTTGAAATGGGCTGTAATTCATTATGTATTTTCTTACCCCACCCAAAAGGCCTCGGTCCACATTGAAAAAGTAAGAAGCTATAAAAAAAAAGCTGATATTTCAAAATTGTAATGTTTTAATACACTTACTATAGGTACCTACCATTTAAGTTCCAATCCCAATCAAGTAAAAGGGCAATAGCATCTTCGGCCGAACTCCTTGTTTTCGTAACCTGAACAGCGAATTTCAGCTTCCGTTTTAATTCAGCGATCTGTTGTATATAAAACAAAATATTCGTCAGTAAGGTTTTCGCTTAGTGTAATTTACAAGTATTGTATTGTAAAGTTACCCGTAATTTTGATCGGTGTCCCAAATCCATAAAAAATAGTACAAAAGATTCTGACATAATTCGTAGAATATCGGTAGCTATCCGAACATCTGTCTTATCCTCCACAAAAATGGAGTTTGCTCCGTTTAAAATTCCAACAAAACTGGTTACAATGAGCCAGAAAATAAGCGGTCCAAAGATGTTGTCATATTCATGGAAAATGGACTTGAGCTCTTCCACCCGTTGAATGAGCAGTTCCCGAGTGTAATAAGCAGATTCACTATGGTTAGATGGGCTCTCTTTCTTGTTCAGCGCCGAGGAAATACTAATTTTCCTGGTGTCAAACAATAATTCGTCCCTCTGAATGGATTCCAATTGATGACACACCTCATCCAACAAAATTAGCATTTGGACGGTAGCCAACAAAACGACTGCAACGATGACGAAAATGGCCATGTAGACCCCAGCCATTGACAAAACCATGACCATCACCTGAATCCCGAAATTGAGGTTTTGAAATCCATGATTTCCAAAATATTCAATTGCCGAAGGGTCCCCGTCACCGGTTCTCAACGATGCAATTGCATGGAGCACGAGTACACAAATGCGCATGATCACCATAAGCGTACCAGCAATCACAACTGTCCAAGACTGGTAGGTTGAAAACGAACTTGCTGCGTATGAATTTTCAGAAAATTCTAGAGCTGCTGCCACACGATTTATGAAGTTGATGATTCGCCTGGCGTAAATCCACATGTACAATCGTTTCACCACGGCCAAAGAGGCATATACGAAGAACAATGTTTCGAAAATTAGTTCCTTGACGTTAAACTTCTGGGTGAGCTCAAAAATTCCCTGGACCGTGGAGCCGGATGCTAAAATCATGTAGACTCCATATTGATACAAAGTGGTTAGCATGGCGAACACAGTGTGTCCACTTAACCAACATTTAAGGGTTACTGTTGGAAGCTTGGTAGGCCTGTCCATTAGTAGTACACCAGCAAACCAGCCCATCCAAATTGAGACGTAGTACGACCACAAAATCGGCGACATGATGTATTGATACAACTTCAAATTCAGCCTGTGGGTCTGTGAAACGATTTTGTTTTTTGTTGTTCTTCGCCCCCCGAAAACAGTGACTATTGTGGTTCACATGTTCACAGATATTTTTTCGGTCGAGATTTAGCAGTACTTTTGAAGTACTTATGTTTAGTTCAAGCTGAAAATGTGCGCAGTTTGAAGATTTAATTGGAAAATCGCGGAACCAAATACGGCGTGGATAGAATTAATTCTTTATTGATGGTGTTTACGTGCTCTGGGTTGACAAGCGAAAGCGAAGGGAATACGTTGTTCTGACTTCTTAGAATTTCAAACCTAAAAGCCCCTAGTGTCAATGTCAATTGCCACAGCTGTGCTGATCCTGAAGAAAGCAACTCGTGTCTAACCAAGTCCATTCCTGGAACGGGAACAAACAGTATAGCTCTTTAATCATGGATCCAGTAGCGTGGCTTGGAATTGAGAATCAATTTATTAAAAATGTATGGTAAACAACCTCAAATCGAATCCTAGAATTTATTGATGACATTGGGCAAGCCTTTTTCATTAGAATAATTTTCTACGAATTTTTACGCTGAAGAGGCGTGGAGTGTTGCTTAATTTAAATTATTTTCTCAGAAATTTGGTACTGCAAATAGTAAAATAGATAACTTCCGCCCAGTTCGGGAACGATTCAGTTGAATTGAGAATTTATTTCAGTAATATTTCAGAATGGTCACGCCCAGGTATTGTTTGAATGAATTGCTATAAACGATACTATTTTTTACTATTGGACTTGAATCCAAGGGCTTAACTTGTAGCAATTGTATTTGTATTTATCAAGAACTGTTCAACTTGCAAAGCTATTCAAAAAAATAAGCTATTTTAAAACTGATCTGCACAAAAACAAATCCATATTGTTGGGAGTAGGAATTCGGCATAGAGAAATTTCGGTTGCATATTGTATACCATATTTCAATTCCACTTTCCGAGAGCGAGCAGTGTAATCAATTTTGACGCCATACTTCCTGTACGTACACGTTGATCTCAACAGAATATTATTTTAATATGTTACAGACTACATATTAAAACTGGGATTGTGAGCTAATTTAATAGAAATTAAACCCTAAAACTTTTAGGAAAAAATAGTATACATAAATATCTGACAAAATTATTCGATATTCTTAATAGAACCGAAAGTAAGGTTCGCAATCCGTCGGATCGGAGCGGATCGGATCGGATCGGACAGACGATCCGATCCGTTCGGATTCACTTGGCTCGGATCGGATCGGATTTGAGCTTCAATCCGATCCGATCCGAAAAAAT
>JAQFXZ010001147.1:0-13384 GCA_034694025.1 Ceratophysella scotica | reverse complement strand
TTGGTGTATAACATGAATGGTAGCGATGTCATAATATATGAGATACAAAGGGGGGCAATAATTATGAACCACCCTGTTACAATAATTTTTTAATATTAATTGTTATTCTAGAATTTCGCACATTTTGTTCAATTGAATATTTCGAGACTTCTTCATTATTAAAATTTTTTAATGTGCTGCTTATTGAATTCTGAGACCATTGGGCAAAAGCCATTAGGACGAAACAATGTTTTTGATGTTATTTTTTAAAAGAAAATTGACCTATATTTTCATCTAACCTAACCTAGCATAGCGCCTTTCATCTAACCTGACTAAATTGACGCTAAGCAAACCTTACCTAACCTTAAAAATTGTTGATTTTGCCCAACTGTTTTGCTTAAGTGACCGACTAGGTGTTTAGCCGTTAAATCTACATAGCGAATTTTTTTTTTAATTTCTAAAAATTTGGGTGAATTAGCTCCCAACTCCAAATTGCTCCAATATGGAGGTCTATTTAACATTTAACTTTTACTACTCGATTTAGGTTTTCGCTCCTTGCTTCTGGGTAATTTTAAAGTAAGAATTCGATTTTCTTAATTAAAGAATTCTAATGAAATAAAAGCAAAAAATAGTGCATACAGCCTAAATGTTGTTTTACAAAATATATTTGAGTGACCTTGATCTACTGATACATTTTTATAACTATTTTAAAATCAATTAATCTGTGTTTAATTGCCAATGTCAAAATGCTGCTCACAAAATTATACCGATTTTAATAATAATTCATATAAAGAATAGGAAATTCGGTTTCAATGCGCAATGCCAGCTTTAGCTTTAGTAACGATCGTGATAGAGCATAAGATCCTTCTGAAGTACAAATGGAAACAATTGAACAGATTTCCTCTGAATAATGACCCAGTCTGTATTATTTATTACAGAAAAAAAGTATTATCCGACCCATATGAGATCCGAGGTAACACATTAAGCACTTTAAAATGTTGAGCAAGGTAGAAGAAGGCTATTGTGACTTGTGACTGGTTGTAGTAGCTTGTAGCATTACATGCACTTAGTCTTCATGCATGTTTTCCAATTCACCACCAAAAGTGTTGAAATTGGGTCATTCCAAGAATTAGCACTACCATCTTAACTACGCTAATTCACTTTATTTCTTCTCACTCGTCGCCATCTGCATAAGAAGGCTTCCACGCCACCAAAAATCCCCCTTCTCTCGAAAATCTGACTTTGTCACACTAAATTGAACTTCACTCATTTGTCTCTGTCCAATTTTCTCATTTTTACTTCAGTCAGTCCGTCTCACCTTAATCAACTTATCAATTTAGGATTAAGAATCTACTGATTAGCATGGAGAAGAGAAGGGATCACATGATCTAAAGTCCTTCAACGGAACTCACATAATTGTAGAAACAACATTTCTTACTTTTTTAATTTTTATGTGTTGAGTTCCACGTCAAAGGTGTCTTGTAAATAATTTCGCCATTTTAGGATACAAGGGCACTTGGGCAAAAACCAGCTCAATTTAAAAAACGGATTTTTAATATTTTTTCTATTTTTTAGCCCAATTTTTTCCCTTAACCTAACCTAAACAAAGCTAAACCCAACCTAACACAACATAAACAAAACTAAGCCTAACCTATTCTAACATAAACAAGACAACTCTTGAGCCATTCTAGCCTAACCTAAACAAAATTAACCCCTAACCTAACCTGACTAACCTTTGGTTTGGTCCAACTAGGCTTTTTAGCTATTCAAAATTCCCCGTATTTTATTTCAATGGAATATTGATAATTAATGAAAATATCAGTACTTTAATATTTGATAAAATTAAATAATTGGTAATATTAAGCAATAAAAATATTTTAAAATACCAAAAAGCTATTCGAGTTAGCTTTTTTTCGTAAACGTAGAATTAGTCTTTGCAATTATTGCTATCAATGCAAGAAAATCCAAGAAAGTCTTTAAAAAAGTTTAAAATAGCGAATAAATCGAAAATTCTAACTAGCTATAAAGTTTTCAGTCTAGTCTAACTATAGTTGACACAAACTGAGATTACAGTATTTGACCCTTCTGGCGTAAATCCGAAGCCTATAAGAAACAAAGTCTTGAGTCTTGAAATTCAAAATAAGCCTATACGAGAAAGCCAGGGACGTACGTCTATGTACGTACTAGAAATACAGGGACACTTGCAGCGGAATGACTACCGACATGAAACATGCACGATGCACGACACATTCCTTATTCGAATCTTGCAGATTTTCATAAATTGGCCCTGAATTTTAGCTTGTAAACAAAAAGTACAGCAAGTACCTTTCTTTGAATACCAATGCTACTCTCAAGTGCTAAGTAGTCTAACCCAAGTTAAATTTGACTATATCCTGAATATGCCCAACTCACATAGACCCAATTGACATGAAACTCAATTTAAGAGCAGGCCAATTAAGCGTGTACACCTTTGTTGAATTTCCCATGTAGCCAATTAATCAACACGAAGGATTTAACTAGGCGAACGGCTGATTCTCCTCATCTATCGTCGTCAATGCTAAGGACTCTCAGATTATGAATGCATGACTGCAGTACAAAATCTCAGGTCTGAACTTTGTTCCAATAAATAATAGGAAAGAGTGTACGAGCTTTCTCTCTCATCTCCTTAATGAATAATTTAATTATTTGAGCTTCCACTCCCATTTCTTGTTGTTCGTGAAAAGATTTACGAATTTCACTCTGGCCTCCTAGCAGGTCAGATGTTCCCAAGTCACCTCTACTCGAGAAAACATGTGCGAAAACTCCTAATTGTCCACGCCCTCTTCCATCTGTTGACATACAAACACCTATTGAAGAATATGCATTTTCCTTTGTGAAAATGTTCTGAATTCCAAACTGGGCAAAGCAACGCGTTACGTGCTACATTCATTTCCTCTGATTTCCTTTATCTAATTTAAGAAATTTATGGACCATGGACTTGATTTCTATGCCCATTAAACGGTCATTTCCCAGTTTCAAATCTGACCCAGGCGAAACGAGGGTAATTTTGCTGGTTGTGGTAAAACAAAGTCATACTGTATGACTCCTATCGCCTCCAGCGTTGCCTGTTGCCTCCCAGTGTTGGAGCCTATTGTCGCTTCCAAGGCCATTGTCGCTCCATTTTTTTTTTTGGCTCACATGAAGTGTGATTTAATTCAAGGTAAGTTAGTTAACGGAAGGTTAGGCTAGGTTAGGTTAGGTTAGGTTTAGACCTAAAATAAATCAAAATTATTCAACTCTGCGGCGTTCCAAAATGCCCAACGGAGCTTGAAATGCAAAGAAATCCCGGAGGCAACGCTGGAGGTGACATAGCATGGAGCTTGGTTGATTTTGACCAGCACTGAATATAGATGGCGTCTGCATGTAGAAAATTTCATAGTTTCATTGAATTTCGCAATGTGAAGTCTGGTTTTAAATCTAGAATTTTTGGTCAAATAGATTTAATTTTTTTATACTAAAATTTTGATAAAAAAGACGAATCTCTTTTCCAAAATCTTCCCCGTATGCACCATGCTCCAGCCCAAAACACCTTGTTAAACATAAAACCCATTTTGTTTATATTTTTATATTCATAAACTGAATTGGCATGTGTAAGCTCGGCTGCGAATGAGATTCGCTGGTCCCAACCTATCAGTCCGTCTAATCAGAACAAGTCCGATTCACACGTTGGGTATACTAGTTTGCACAAAAAACCAGCATTTAAGGAAATGCAGAGAATATGATTACGTATTCCAAATTACTAACAAACACAAGTGATTACATTTATCTTTCTGCTTGAGGAGATGAAAGGGAAAAATATTTTTTTTTTGCCAAAGATGAAAATCTTTGGGAAAAGAGTGAAAATACAGTCGGAGTCTGCATCTTCCTTCTCAGCCCAGCTTGAATTAGTGAAACACCATTACTTGGTGCCATACTCAGGTATAGGTGGGTACGCACGAGTGAGTTATTATCCTTTCCAGACCTTTTATACTCATTAAATGTGCTTATTGCGTAACGATCAGACGTCCCATTTTTTCTTGCTTTTTACATTTTCAAGCTCGTTTAAGAATTTCAGGAACTACTGAATGGAAACCAGAAGGGTTTTTCCTTGACTTTGGCATTCAGAAGTGGAATTGAATAGGAACCATGGAAACTTTGGAGCATTCTTGTATCTCTGCAAATGTCAACCAGGTTTCTAGTTGACAAATTCAGGTCCATCTTCAACGTTGAGCATAATATCAGTAAACAGGCTTAATGGGAAGGCAATGACAGTTAAACGTGTGTTTTCTTATCTGTGTAATCTGAAAGGTGTACTGTACAAGTACATGGCCTCATTTGCGCTCCACTCGGTTTTAAAATTTTGCTTACTTAAATCCTAATGGGCCTAGTCAATCTTTGGTTTCTGGGATCATGTGACTAACTGGGACTAAAGAGAAACTACAATACACATGTCGTACACGTAGTTTTCCTGAGTTGATCTGCTGAGTGTCATGGTGTCATGCATGTGGGCGTGTGGAGAACCGTGTAAGACCCCCCAGAACCATAAAACTCTTGCATAAAAAGCCATGCAAATTCAGCAGGCCGAATCGTTCAACTCTCCTTCTATTCCGAATTCAACCTAAAATAATTCTTTGACAAGTACTAAGAATTTCTGGTTAACCCCAACATTGAATTCTGGGGTTGTGCTAAATAGCGCATGAGCGTTTACAGGAATAATGTAAGTATATGTATTCAGGATTACTCTATGCAGACATTCTTCCATGCAAGCTTCAAAAATGTTAAATGGTCAAGTATTGAATTGCTCATGAATCATGACGGCTTACGGTAGGCATGTCTAGCCAAAATGAGCTAAATAAGAGCTAAAATTACGGGATATCGTAAACTGTTACATAAAAGTCGTTGGAAGTAATGAAAATTAAGCAAATGAACACTCATTTGAATTCATTAATTTCATTTATTTCATTTAATTTGAATTTTGAAAAATTTACAAGTCTCCGTATTTATTGCATTGATTCTGAATATTTAAGTGAATATTGGAAGATAAGCTAAATAAGAGCTAGGTTATCTGATTTCATAAATTATGAACCGAAGAAGTAGGTAATATACGAAGTTGACCACATGAAAATGAATTTATTCTCCTAATTTGAATTTTGAAAATTGCCCAAATTTCGGTCTTGATTGCATCGGTTCTCAATATTTTAGTGAATATATTAAATGAGCAAGGCCTAAATTTCGTGATATTCTAAACTAAAGATATGAAGTATATAGATATAAAATTCCCACCTAAATGAAAATGCATTTATTAATTTAATTTTTAATTTTAAAAAAGTATTAGTTTCGGTATTGACTCCATTGATTCTGAAGATCTCAATGAATAGTGGAATATTGAGTCTCGCTATTGATTCTAAGGTCTGTGTTGAATAAGATCTTGATTATAAAAATCCTGATTTTACTCGTATACAAACCAGTGACCAAAGTTGCTCAATTATATCGAATTCGTGATTTGAAACCACTGCTTTATTTTATGTTATGTTGAATTTGTACTTTTGATCATAACTGTAAAATGAGTGGCGTACTCGTATCTTAGATTTCCTGATTTGTGTAGTGCAACACTATCTTCTGTACAATAGCAGCAGATCTCGAGCATATTTTGAAATTCGATTTCATTAATAAAAAATAATCCCCACAAGAGCTAAAATGGAAATAGCCACTCTAGCCCCTTTAAATTCTGGATAGGTAAAAATCGCCTCACTCGAATGTAAAAAATGCATGAATCTAACTAGCACTAAATTAAATAACCCCAAACTACCCGTTTATGGAGATTTTAGCCCTAGCCAACTAACCTTAGCATTGTTAACGTTTCCCGTTTAACTTTATTTGATTTAACTCTTATCATTTTAGCTGATAATCCAATGATTCGAATTTTGTAAATAAAGAATCTACGAGGAGCTCCTGTACATTTAAGACGGAAGTGGACAAGTGGACGTAGTGGTTGGTTAGTGGTTCGAGTTCGTCAGGTATAATAATACATAAGCCCCAAGTCATCTTTCCGCATATCCGGTCAGTCTAGCGAAGGAATGCAGTTCCTGTACTCAAGTCTAACAGTATCCGCAGAAGGAAGACCGGCTCATCCTGATCATGATATCTACGTTATACGTCCATCAGGTGTGTACAGCAGGGCAGGGTTGTTTCCTTTCAAACTTTTCGATCAAGTTTGATTCTTCACTTTCTGTGTGATTAAATGAATTTTCATTATTTACTTCTTTTTTTCGAATTCCATGTGATTCAAAACTATCTAGTGGGAGTGAAGTACTCCTTGTCATTTCATAGGCTTGTGATTCCATGTGATTTCTGGAGATTTGATGAGATTCGCTGAGATTTTACAAGATTCCTTTTGTGATTTCGTGAGCATCGAATTTCATGGAGCTTCATACATGTTTGTGGAATTTCGTATGTAATTTCCTGGCCATGGAATTTCTTGAGATTCATGGATCCAGATTTCATGGAAATAGAATTTCATTGGATTCAATGTGATTCCATGTGATTCCTTGTCATTTTATATGTTTATATGTGATTTCAAATGTGTTTATGTGATTCTATGAGATTTTTATATGAAGTTATGATATTTTACATGTGATTCCTTTTGATTTCATGCGATTCCGTATGATTTCAAGAGATTCCGTGTGATTCCATGAGACTCTTTGCGATTCCCATATGACGTCATGAGCTTGTGATTCTTGTTGATTTTATGTGATTCTATATGATTTCCAGAGATTCCATGTGATCCCATAAGATTTCATGAGATTCCATGTGATTTCAAGAGATCGCATGTGTTTCTTTGTGATTTCTTTGATTTCATGAGATTCCCATATGACGTCATAAGACTCCATGTGATTCCTTTTGATTTCATGGGATTCCATATGATTTCGAGAGATCCCAAGTGATTCCATGTGATTCCATATGATTTAATGAGATTCCATGTGATTCCTTTTGATTTCATTTGATTCTATCGAATATTATGACTTCAAAAGATTTATTTTAACATTATGTGACTTAAGTATATGATTTCATGAGATTCCTTCTGATTTCATGTAATTTCATAGAATTTCATGAAATTTCAGATGATATCTTATTAGTCCATGCGATTTCTGTTAATTTCCTGTATGTGATTCCATGTGATATCATGAGATCTCATATTACTCCTTGCGATATCCTCTGATTCAATGTGATTTCTTCGAATTTCGTGTGGTTCCACGTGACTCATTGTGATTTTGTATTGTTACATTTGATTCCATTAGATTCCATAAGAATCCATGTGATTCTATTTCATTTCGTAGGAATTCATTGCTATTTTGAGTGATTTAGAAAGGTATACTGTTTTGTCAAATGTACATAGGTAAGATAAAGTTCTACTTCATTTAAATCCGAACCAACTAATCACCTTAACCCCGACGACCCAAGAACCAACAACCCTGACAGAGAGCCTCGGTAAGCCTGGAAAGTGGCTTGGCTGGCTTGAAGCTAGATATTCGCAATTGATGTAGATGATGAGGAAGGAAAGGCTCCTGTAGCCTGTAGTGTTGTCCTTATTGTGTTCGGCCCAGAAGAGCATATGCAGGCAGGATGTTGCTACATGCTACCCCATCGGATTGGCATGAGACATTAGCCCAGCAAGTGAAGAAGGGCTTAACTGCACACAAGAATCTTCCTCAAGTTCTGAGTGCGATGACCCACAAAGGTATAAAAAATTATTTCTTTCTCCTTTTCCCAAAGAAGAACCTCTTCAACCGAATATCTCTTCATTTACAATTCTGATAGACTAACTTCATGACACACTTTACTGCACACGACTTTTTCTTTATTTTTTATCCAGCCACAGTCTCACCATACCCACCTCTGCGGGAACCAGCCGAGTAATTACGCGTATCGAGTATCCTATGGCTCGAGTAACATCACCCACCATCATTGAATTATGAGATCTGCACTTAGAATAAATGGGAGAGATCGTCCCTTTGACTCCACATATGATCAAGGTCAGGCCTCAAGATTCAAGCGCAAAATACAAAAATAAACGGTCCATGAATTTATTTATAAATGTTAGGTTTTGGGCATGCGTGAAATTTCTACAGTGTAAATGCTTTTTATGGCTGTCCACTTGTCACATTATTTCGCACGTTACGGCACAACCTAACCTTATTAAAAATATGACAAGTCGTCTCCCATAGAAAAAGCACGGTATACAATACAAAATTTTGCCATGCACAATTTCAAAATATGCATAAAAAAATATTACCGGGATTTATCCTAAAAACTAAAAAACTAAAAAACATAAACACCAAACCTTGCTTATGAGCCAGATGCCAAGCCAAGATACGTCCAACAATTGTAACAATTCAAATGAAGTGAAGGGTTCGACATTCGACACACCCTCGTCCAATCAAGAAATGAAAAATAAATCACCTAATTGTTGAGCACAAGAATCGGCAAGTTGGATTGGCAAAAGTTGAGGCAAATTAATAATTGGAATCAGGCTACAAAACATTAATCAGTCATCGTGTAGAGAGGAAAATGGAAGTGAAAAGGAAAGAATTTCATCAAATTGGTTCCACTACTTATTGTACAAATTAATTTCAACTCGACCCAATCAAGTCACCTCTAACGCTCCCCGGCACTTCATAATTAAAGGCCTTCGTAGAGTGAGAAACTAAGTGGTAGAAGCCTTTACCTTGCGGACTCAGTTTGAGGTTCATTTCGTATCAGATGCCAGAATATTTTTTGGTCAAACCGTCTCCTGTATCTGAGAGATTGGTTGAGATACGTGAGAAACTCGTTCGACTTGAACAATTAATTGAACTTCAGACAATATAGATTTTCTCTTCCGACACCACTCAACTGTTTCAAGATTTCAAGATCATTCCAACCTTTTTTTACCTACATAGCAATCTAATGTGATGCACACCCAGTGTTACGCTCACGCTATAGCAAGCAACGCCAATATCGTGGAATACAGAAATTCAAGTGAAAGTACTCGTCGCAGCATTTGCTTTCTCCTTGCATGATCAAATGCAATGAAATTTATACAGGTTTCGGGTGAGAATAATGTTCGGCTTTCGTTCCGGTCCTGTTTTCTATAGGAAATTTTTGCGTATAAGTGCATCATTGCACGAATTATTGTTCCTGTTTGAAAACAGTAAACTAACTTGAAAATTTGTTGTAAATGTAGGATTTATCTCATGCGACTGCTGCAATGCAACTTTAATTCATGTCAAATGTCACTGACTTCATATTATAAATTAAATGCTGAGGTAATTCGATATTAAAGATCCGGTAATTTAGCTTTTCTGAAATATATTTGATAGAAACTCAAATTTGGGATTTTAATCCTACTGACGCTAAAAGGTTACTTATGTTAATTCCAGGAACGCCGCGGATATTTTTTGTTTTTAGTATTCGCCTTCAAAAATGGCTTGGAGCACTCGCCTATCTCCTGGCAAACATTCGTCATTTAACATTCGCCTTGCGACGGAATACTGTTCAGAGGAGCGAATAGTTGCTAAATATTAGCCAATTTAGAGCATATTCGCCTTAATGTTGGCCATATACGCTAATGTGGAGATTATTACTCTAATATTTGCCTAATATTCACCAATTTTCAGAATAATTGCTTAATATTCGAAAATTTTTAGAATATTCGCGTAATATTCACCTAGTCATCCCAATTTAAAGAATTGCCTAATTTTTGCCAACTTTCAGAATATTCGCCTAATATTCGCCTAATAGTCATCAATTCCGAGAATGTTTGCCTAATATTCGATTCGCCAATTTGAACAATATAATGAATTCAATATTTGTTCAAGCTCGAATTTTACAATTAGGCAAATTTTAGGAGATTATATTCGCCTGGACTTCTGTATGCGCCCATTCACCTCAACCCTTGAATTTCAGGAAATTCTAGGAAACTATTTGCGGCATCTCTAGCCAATTTAGAAAAAAATACATAAAATCACACAAATCACCTTTTTGGACGGCAGGGCAGAGTACATGGGCGTGGGACAACGAAACATGCTTTCGACTTTATATTTTCAACGCCTCATACATTTAATCAGATGACCTTTGGGGTCATAGCTAAATTACGGAAATAATTCTTGTTTAATAAGGCAACAATTTTTTTGGTATATTGTCCAATTTCGGGTTAAGGGTTACAAATATACGCAAAATCCAATTCTCACAAGTTGCACTCGAAAAATCATAAATCGCACTACGTAATTCATATTTTAGCAATATTGAACTAATGATTGAATTGACACATTACGAATCTCTTAATAAATTGAACGTAATCAAGCATAATTATTTTTCCATTGGCCACAGGTGTTTTTGCGAGGAAATCGTTCAATTGGAATAAAACTCGAGCAAAAAGATGGATACCAAGAGACTGAGAACTTTTAAAAAGCGGAATTTGCCAACTACTTATTTTTTGCCCTTCGTCTCTTACAGTATTTTCCTTGACTGGTGTGACACTCAAGTCAAGAGCTTAAGGAACAAATCATGGTGCAAAAAGGCGTATAAAAAGGCGAGGATGTAGGAAGTGGGATTTTTCTGGTGTATATTCAGTTACAAGGAGTTGTCCTTTTACTGTTTCCATTACTTACATCTCTGTCAGCTCTCGGATAGGTCAAGCCATTACATTGTCCTACGTGACATTCGTCTTATCCCGTTTTTACTTTTCATGGGCAAATCTGACACTGGGATACGGAGACCTGATTCATCGTACTAACGATAAGCCTCTCTCTCTCATCCTGCCCTGTCATCATTAGAGCTACTTTTTCCTCACTTGGATTGGAGATTAGAACATTAGCCTTAGTGAGCATGGGATTGAGATCCTCAGGAACTATAAATATCTTTTGACACTTCTACTTGGCATTGACCTCATGACAGAGAGCTGCAGTAAAGAACGGACTTAGGCTTCAGGCCGTGACTTTAGCCTTTTTAGCCAAGCTAGCAGCTGTGAATTGCCATTTTTGAGTGTGAGTACAACTTAGGTTCGGTTAGCTTAGAATACGGTAAGCAAGCACAGGGTTTAGCCTAAGCAAAATTCTCAATTTTGGATGCTGACGTCGTGCTGATAATATAAATTGAATATTGAAGATATACTTCCAATTGCTTACACTCAATAAGGGGTGAGCATTTCCAATTTATAAGGGGCAATTAAATTGTGCATTTTGTTGCCACAATAATAAATTTATGTTAAGTACAGAATTTAAGGTTTTTAAGAACCTAATAGAATCCCTCGTGACAACGATATACTAAGATTCTGTTCCTCCTATGCATGTTTTTCAGGGATCGACCTAAGGTCTCAACGATTCACATCACCTGGCTCCAATAAGTAAATTTTGTACTGCATACTTTTGCTATTTTAAGACCTTAGTGCAGATTGTTGTTTTGTTGTTGTCAATATTTTGTTTTGAACTTTCTAAAATTTTTGGGTTTGATCTATTTTGATGTTCTGCATTTTCGGCGTTTGATGGATGAATTTTGTACCAAAATGTTACTTTTTCGAAATTTAAATGCGCATTTTTGCATCTTACTGTTTTCTTCTTCTAATTTCGACATTTTTGGTATATATTTTAATTCATATTTGGGCCCATTTTATAGTGCATAGGAGCCTAACCTTGGCAATTGTACATGCGAAGACCTCTTTCAAATTTTTTCATACCGAGATTTTGCATCATACGGGGTTTTTGTTTATGCCGTTTCTTCATGCAGAGGAAATATCTACACAAGTGCATTCGGGACGCATATTTTGAAATCATTCTACCAATTTGTATTGTTTAATGCTTTTCCTATGGGAAACAACTTGTCATGTTTTTAATTAGGTTAGGTTGTGCCGAAACGTGCAATATACTGTGACAAGTGGTCAACTAAAAATCGTACGGACAATTTGTTTTGTGTAATGCTTTCCCTATGGGACTTGAAATACAGGTCATATTTTTAGTTAGTTCAGGTTGTGCCGAAACTTGCAGTATAATGTGACAAGTGGTCAGCCAAAGAAAGTATTAAACTGTAGATATTCCTATGTACAATTTCAAAATTTGCATCCGAGGGTTTAAAGATTTAACCTTCTCAGAAGAAGTTGACAGCTAAAAACTTGAAGCCTTATCTTGCAAACGAGCACATCTTTGGAGACGAGACGCGGAAGGGGTTGTGCCGGCATTGATACAAATTATATGCAATTTGTAGGAACGTAAACAGCTAGAATTGCATTATGAGTTGTATCGGACCAAGAACTGTATTTGCATGGAGTATTTGCCTGTCTGGCCCTCACTTCGTGTCTTGATGCTTATTATTATGCTTATCTCTCCACCGAACGAACGGGACTCATAAATAGAAACTTATTACAGATCCTGTCTAATACCCTCAAAACTCACACCCTCTGGCCAAAATCCAAATAAAGCAAAGTCCGTTGGGTTTGGCAAAAAAAATTTCAGTGTAAATATAATCAATAGATTAAACTGTTTGTTGACTTAAATATATTTTGTTTGAAGAAGAGGGTCCTGAATGAGCTTCTGCTAATCAAGAGTCCCTTTGTTCTCCCATTGTCTCAACCTCGAGCAGATGTCTATAATACTCGAATACTAGGGGAAAAAAGTCCTGTTTCAGGAACGAATAGAGTCAAATTCACGACGTCACTCGAGGCATGAAATGTGGATATAGCTAAACAACTAAATCCAAGCAAAAACCGTACTTTCCATTGTGTTCTCGTAATAGGAGAAGAAAAACGCCTGGCTTACCATCTGAAGAAGATGGCACGGGATGAGCGTCCAACAGCGGATCATGAATAGGGCTGCAGTTATCTTCCGCTGAACCGATTCCGCTCGATCTACCACATGACTCCTGTTCTCTTGATGCGTAGGATCGACGAGTTCGGACGAACCCGCCTGCTCCTACTACGGCTGGATTCGAACAGCGCCGGGTTTCGATTCCGCTTAAGTTTCCACGTTGTCGATGCATTGTGTCGTAGTCTCGGGGTGGGAGCAGGAGCGGTGTGTTCCGTTTTCGAGCATTGAGCTTGGCTCGAAGTTCTGCAGCGAGTGAGTCATAGAGTGATGCGACACGGTCGGAAGTTAGGTTGGAGGATCCAGAACCGGATCCAAATCCACGATCCGAGTTTTCGGAGGAGTCGGATGTTCGACAGTCGAATTCGGGTGTTCCGCGATCTTTTCGAATGGGACTGGGACAGGAGAAGAGGCCTTTTGACTGGAGCCGGGATTCAATGTCACGAAATTTTCTCTGATTCTCCTCTCGATTGACCAGGTCTTCCAGTTGACTTCGGAGAATGGCCGCTGTTTCCGGTGAATCACATCTGGAAGGAGCAAATATTGAATATTAA
>JAQFXZ010001146.1:0-13404 GCA_034694025.1 Ceratophysella scotica | reverse complement strand
TATAACTATTTACACTTTATGTGTATGAAAAATGAGCCGTTGTTCTTCAGCAGGCGGGAACTATGGTTAATATTAATTGGAACAGAGATCGGCATAATGCGCTTTAGCGCATGATCAGACTTACGCCGATGAGTCTAACGAAAATTCTGAGACAATTTAATTTGCCCTTATAAATATATAGGCAAATTTAGGCAAATTATTTTTAATCAACAGGCGCAGAGATGAAAGGTGAGCGACAGTTTAAGAAAAGTATTTGGTTTGAGATTCTTAAAGCATTCCTTCCATAGGATTAAATCCGTAAATATCTCCTCTCGGCTCCAAGTAGTTCGTCTCACGCATTTCCGGCCAAGTCAGAGTGATGACGAAAGCAAAAAAGGAAAAAATGCGGAATGGGCCCCAAACTCCCCATCATGTCAACATGATTTGACTCTTCTGGCCTACTGAATAAATGACACACTGTCGGATTTGGCCGGTCCTCACCGAGTTCCTAAGCCACGCGCCTCTCGGCCGTCCCCGTTTCCAAGAATGACGCAACGGACTCCTAATAATTCTTGCCACCTTGCCAATGAGAGCCCTTTCGTATAAAAATAGACTCCCAAGTCCTAATAATAGACTTGTTCTGAACCACGTGCGAAATTACATTTTTCTCTCCTGGCACTCCGCTCTGGCTCATCTTAAGAGCATTTGAGCATCTCCATCTCCTCAGTTATGCCCCTGAGTCAACTGCTCCATTTCCCAATATTCCTCGCATATTTGGGCAGAGAGTGAGGACCTGGGCTGAGTGGACCTAATGAATTGACTCTTGACTTTTGGGCGAAGGGAAGTGAGTAATTTGTGGAGAAGGTGAGTGAGTTTGTTTGGATTTGAGTGAGTGAGGCTGGGCTGGGGCTCTGTCCTTGGGAATAATCGGAAATTGACCTACTTTCCCAGATGGGAAGAGAGAGAGAGAACAAGTCGGAGTTCTGGGTCCTCGTTATTTTCTTTTTTGGAGGAACTGGTATTTCGGGGGTGACGTACCAATGGAAATAGCGTCATACGAGGTCGGTTATGACGCCAGAGAAGGGGAGGGGACTCGGCTCAGCCGAGCACGGCCTAGTCAGAGGTTCATCGACCTGCCTGCCACGTGGAGAGCCTTCCAGTCCTCTAGCAACACACACTGAGCAGACCTTGCGAAGAAGTGCGTGCGCCACTTCGTGTCTGACCCAATTACGGCCTGAGCCAGAAGGAGCAGGCAGACGAGCACACAGCCTCAGACACCGCCTGACCTTTTCCCAAACACACTCGCTGAGGGACTTTCTCCCAACGCACTTTCTCCACAGCCATGTACGCACGGAAACCCAGACTCCGCTCTCCCACCACTCCAGCCAGCCAGCCACCCGACCCAATCCCCCCTCCAATTAGACTAATAAGCAAGAAATTATGCCAGTCCTCATCAGACCAGTCTGCCATGCTCCAACTAGCCTCCCAGCCCGAATTACACGCATTGTCGCTTTCAGCCTTCTAAGATGAGGATTTATATACGTATTTGTGAACATTCTGAGAAATCAGGAGTTTCCTTCCATTCGACTCAGCCAGATATGCAAATATTAAGTTCAATTCCACGCACAAGCTTAAAAACAGGAAGCTCGGCCTCAAATAGCATTTTATAATCTCTATCAAAAAAAGGAATCTACTTAAACTGCCAAATAAGAACCGAAAATTACATAAATGAAGACAAATCAATCTACCCATCTTAAAATGCTGAGGCAATTGCATAGCCCACTTCCATCCTGATGCATTTGATAAAAATACGCTACTTTAGAAAAATCCAACCTGGAGAGGCGCTTTAAAGCCACAAAGCTGCATGAAGGAAATATTGAGGCATGTGCAAATAGCATAAATCAAGACCAATTAATGTACCCATCTTCAAAAGATTATGTAATTGCATAGCATGCATTGGATAAAAATACGCTATTTTAGAAAAATCCAACCTGGAGAGACGCTTTAAAGCCACAAAGCTGCATAAATGAAATATTGAGGCCTGTGTACTGGGAATAGTAATTAGAGTAGTGCAAGTGCATGTGATTCATGACTCATGACAAAGGACAGATTGGAATTAGTTTGAGAATATAAATGGAGTAGAATTTTCTGAATGAAATCTTTGGGTAGGTATGACACGTGGCCTATTGATTTTCATGTGGCCCAGTGACGCTCCTCCGAAAGCTTGACTATAGTCCGAAATATAGTATATTCGGAAAGAACCCGTTTCCTCTTCCCCGACGCACTTTTCTTACGCACCCGAGTCTCTGAAATGTGAATGGCAAAGGTGGACGAAGAGATTCGGGAACAAGACAGCTCTGCTCACGCACTTCGGCCGATTACGTAATACGTACGCAAGTAAAGCTCCACTTCCTCTCTGTATATTACACCAGATTCAGCCTCTTCCCACCACACATCCAATCTGCTAGGATGGAAAGATAGAGGAGCTAGAGCTGATGACGAAGGTTTGGAGTCCATGCATGATCTGATTCGAATTGAATGATTGAGGCCCAGGAATCTCTTGTTGGTCGGATACTATTTGGATCGGAACATCGGAAGTGGACTCAAGAAGCCTCTGGACTGCCAAATGTCACACTTGCGGATAATCTTTGGGAGATGGATGGAGTTTGGTCCAAATTCCAGACACATGATTGGCATTCACTGAGCATGTTATGATTTATCATCAAGGTTCGGATTTAGGATTTACAATAAAAATACATTAGCGTATTGGAATGAGGCCTACAGCAGCATTTTAAATTAAATGATACAAAGATTTTTTTTATATCAATAGTGATTTGGGTGAGCCGATTCGAGCCAATATTGTCAATCAACTATTTAATGATGGCAAAAGTTTTTTTAAAAACTAAACCATCCAAAGTATAAATAATTTTTAAATTCAAATATCAAACAAAATAAAGCAGTATATTGATTTTAACCTTCCGAATATAAATTTGGGCCTAAGATAAGAATGAATTACAGAATGCAGAATACAATAGGTCTAGAATTTTTAATATAAAGTTCCACAGCCATAAAAGTACAACGCAATTACAGCCATAGTACGAAATGTAATAAAATTGAATTTTGAAATGAAATTCTAACTTTACTAAACTAATACTTTCACATAAAATTGCTAATTGACTAAATTAATACTTTCCCCTGTAATTCATGTATTAAATAAATACTTTCATATTAAATTCTAAATAGAATCAAGCTGTCACCTTAAATTCTGAATAAACTTAGATTTTCACCTTACTAAAAACAACGCAAAATTAGGTTTTTGCACTGAAAGCATAAACTCGCTGAACTATTTCGGCCCTTGTGGCATAGTAAATGCTTGTATTAACTTAAAAACTGAATTTTGATCACAAAATTCCAAACTTTTCAAAGCTTATTGTATAACCGACATGTTGTAAGTCCTAATTCAAAATCAACGAAATGGAAATCTTAACCTGTAAATTGATTGTTCTTTGATTTGAACCCCAAATCCAAAAATCCGTGAAATGATGGTTGGAATTCAAAGTAGAGTTTTGAGCATGCACTGCACAAGCAAATCGTGTGGCTATGTAAGTCTAGAAATAACCCTTTTCCAATCCTCCATATAAGCCTGACCGCGGATAACGAAGGGACACGCCGGGCTTAGGTTTCAATTCCTTCTTCCTGGAAAGGTGTACTTTGTATTTAGTGTGGAGAGAGAAACCCTTTTTCTCCATCCGGAACACTCATCCTCTTATGACATGACAACTCTTTTTTTTATCTTATTTAGTTTTTTTAAAGGAGCTTTGGATTGGAGTTTGTTCTTGAAGCATATGCGGACGCGGTTTGTCCCGGGCGAGGGTCCGTCACTCAAGGAAGAATCCTCATACGACACTGATTGCGTGATCGGTACGAGTCCGGTCCGACGATCCTAAGGATTCTTTTTCTCCGGTCAAATCGGAGCTCAAAAAGACGAGAATAATAAATCCAATTAAAAGTTTTCAAGAGTATAAATACTGGTTGAGGCCTCAGTCCCACCTTCAGTACTTCATTTAGTGTCACCAATAAAGTTCAAACCAACCAGTCTCCGACCTGAGCCAGGAGACCGAATTTAAATTGCTTTCTAAAAATACCTCTCAAAATTTGAAGCCAATTCCCAATAGTCGCTGTATAAATTAAAATTTCTTCCGCACTTATTCCTTGTGTCGTTTCCTATTTAATTGTTGGTACTTCTTCAAGGCATTCTCTGGTCTGGCTTTCCTCCAGCTCAAGTTCAACACTTCCAAGATGTTTCTGATTTCTTCGGTTGTTCATAAAAGCCGCTGGCCATTGCTCAAGATGTTCTCAGGCTCTTGTGCGTGTGACAGCGGCTATTTTGACACAACGTAAACATCAAGGAAAACCACTTCGCCTCAATTCTCCATGCTTGGAACTTGGAAGAGAAAATCCTATTGATATGTTGGTCAAACTGTGAAGAGGTGAATCTGGAATGTTTGAACCCAAATCACACAGGCCTGGCCAACTATGCTAATGAACTCTTGTATTTAATATAAGCTCGGAAATACATATTTTGTTAAATACAACATTTTCAATAATTTTATTGCTGAATGTCTTCAGTTCTGGTTTTTGTGGTCAATAATTTATTTCTGTGACTGATTTGAACACGTGCAAAAAAAAACTTTCAATCTGTACGGGGAAAGTAGTTTATCCTTGCTATTTCATTATTCCATAATTTTATATTCTAATCCTGAATGCAAGTAGCTTTCCGGATGCTTCGCTTCTTTTTTTATTCTCTGATGTAGAAGATTTGTTTTGTTTTTGTGGGATTAGCCGTTGAAAATAGAAACTTATGATTGAAAATAAATTGGAACTTTCCGTCTCAGTGAGAACATTGTAGGATTTTGTAATGAAAATGGAAATGCTTTGATATATGAATACTGAATACTCGAACATTATCATGATCCATCCTTGTGCATTACTTTTTTTCTTAAACTTCTCTCGACATTAGTGAAGCTCTGCTCACTTGATTGGATTCCTGGCTACCTAGAAATAGGTATACGGTATACTTAAGATATTGATTAAGAGTTGCCTCGTCATAATTTGATAGAACGCCCTTGTTTGCTATTTCCTACCTTCTAACTTTCTACCTCCAGATCCTATCTCTTGTTTAAGAACTAACGAGTATATTACGAAGCGTACGATTGATTTTTCATCTCCGGCTCATACGACGACATATTCATATTCTATGCGCGTAAATTGGGCATTAGAGTACATTTTGGATGTTAATTCGCCTGGCGGCCTCACTCCTCTAATAAATCCGTTTCAAAAATGAGAAAAGCGCTCGTGTGTTGGTGCGTCACGAAATTCTATCACATGTAATACAATTAAGTCGTCTAATGATATTACCTGCTCCACTCCAGCAGAGAATGGTTTATAATTGTTTCTGAAGGTTGATGGAGGGTCAGACCAAGCTTCCACCTTCCCGTATCCCGGCTTATCGCTTATTACATATTGGTGATTTAAGTACAGGCTTTGGCCTCCCTATACAAAACAGCGTTTCTGGGTTCCAAAGATTTACAGAAAGGCTAGGTTTCAATACCAGTTCAACTATTTGCGAAATGAAACATTGAAGGAGGAATATTCTGGCATGCTATATCTTAAGCAAAAACAATAATCGTGGAATCACGGATCGCGCTAGAAATTCAGAGCGCATTACGAAATTTCGAGGGAAAATAACATAGACAGTCCAAAACATCAAAATTTCAAACAATTACCAATTTTATTTCCTACACTAAGTTCATGGAAAAGTATATATAGACGCAATTGAGCCGGTGATAGAAATTGTCAAAGTAATACGACGTTTTTTAGCTTTTCCGTGGAAACGGCGAGATCAATAGCGGCCAAATTCAAAATTAATTATGAATTTACGAAAAAATTCATCACTAAAACGTTATACATACATTTTTTGGTCTTGACCAACATTGTAAATGACATTCACAATTTGTAAAACTATAGTACAAGATAATCATTATAAAATATTAATTATATGGCCGTGTGTATTGACACTTTGTAGCGTCCGCAACTTTTCTTGAGACAAAATGATGCTCGACTTTAATTGATATAAGATGTGAGCTTTGAATCCTGTGCTAAGTGGGCTTCAAATGAAATAGCAAATACGTTTCTTTAAATTCCAGAAAATAAGCATGATTGGGTTGAGGAAAACCAAGCCCCATGCTTTGATGCCTCCAGCTCTACATCCCAGCGTCGAAGCCTTTTGTCGCCTCCACGACCATTGTCGCTCTCAATCACCATTGTCATTGTTGCCTATCATATAGTGCGATATAATTCAAGTTCTGCTAGGCTGGGTTAAGGTAGGTTAGGTTGAACCCTAAAATATATCGAAATGATTAAAGTCTGCAACGTCCCGATGGACCTAACTTAACTAATGGGAAATGGAAAGAAATTGCACAGGCAACGCTGGAGGTGACATAACATGGGGATTACTCTGACACATGATTAATCTCGCAAATTTCGGAATACTTGATTTCGATACTTGCAAATTCCAGAAAATTGAGGTAATTTGCATTAATCTCGTCATTTCCAAGTGAAATTCGTGTGTCACGATGATTTGAAGCCATTGAAGTTTTTTTGTATCCTAGATTTTAGCCCCAAATGCGGTTTCTTATGTGAACCTTACTTTCATACATTCTTTCGCATTAATCCATATTTTCGCCGCCTGCATGTTTCGTGCATGATGTTCTCGCAGCAGGGTTTGATGCTCTATCTCGTTTCGCAGCTTCAAATCATCTAATTTAACCTATCCTGTTTAGCTATAAATTACGTAGATCAGACAAATAGAGAAATAGATATAATTGTAATGTGTCAGATGAGTTCTCAATGTTGATTACAAAGAAGGATAGATGAAGTGGAAGGTCTGAAGTATTTTGGTTCTTCTGGTTACTGGATTTGGTTTCTGATTAGCAGTGGGTGGGAAGCGGATGTTGGGAGTGACTGGACACGAAGCCGGAGCGTTTCTTAAGAATTGCGGACGAGGAGGATGAGACTGATGAAAGGGTGGAGGAGCCATTTGAGTGGTTTTGCTAATGAGGGCTGGATTCAGCCAAGTGAAAGTCAGTGGAAATCCTGTATGGCCTCACCAGAAATTCAACCTCATTTCTGGCCCACGTCAATAATATGAAATACATGGAAAGCAGAGTATCCCGACTCAGTCTGACTCATTCCGACTCTTCAAGTTAATGACACTTCCTCTGCTCTCTAAGGTTTCTATCCACTCCTCACCGTCTAAATGGATTTTCTCCTTTTTCTCCTCGACTTTATGTAATAAGGATTCCAGTCAGTCTGCTTTTGAAACCATACATTGCTTTCCATCCACACTTCATCTCCGCTTACCTGGAACCCATTTAGAATGGATGGGCAGATGGAGACATCCAACTGACAACGTGCGGCTAATGCTTTCAATGAGCTACAACAGACACCCAGACATGGACAGCTGCTCGCTCCTCCTATTCAGCCATGTCTGTATTCCGTGGAAGGCTGAATGCTTTTAGTGCTTCCTTGACAACTTTGAATACGCTGCACATTGTTTATCGAGAACAATGCTGGGCTCCATTTGGGCTATTCTATCCTAAGGTCACTTGAATGACAGCTTCTGGTTGTGGACAAATCCATTTGATAGTATTAAGATCTAAGTGCCAAAACTCAATCTTATTGGCATATAGCAAGCAATCATACACGCAAAAAACGCTACACCAAAAATGCGTCGCTAGAGGCGAGGTTAGGTTGGGTTACGCTTACACTAGATTCGGTTTGGTTTTTTGTATTGCAGTTTTTGGTGTTGAGTTTTTGATATTTTGCGCTTTCAGGTATCGCGCTTTCATATATCGCGTTTTTTGATTGGAGCCGCAGTGCAATGCCAAGCATGTCAATGTACGTCCTCAGCTAAAGCTGACCTGTTTATCCTAGAATATTTAAAATACCAATTCCTTCAACAGTATATTTCAGTAAGCTGTAAAGAAATGAGTATAAATATTAATATTGGGTTTTAATTTTGTTTAATGCAGATTCTTCAGGAGTTTTTGATGAACTTCTTGGAGAAATTGTCACTACAGAATGTTACCGCTGCAAACTACTGTGGGCCACATTCGTAATCAGCAATGAGTGTATTGCATTTGAATAGCTGCGATGCACTGCATGGACGCGAGAAAATTTGCCACTCACTCCTTTGAAGAAGCCGTAGCATGAATCAAAGATCCGAGAAGAATGAGCTTGAGTCTTTTTGAAAAAACTAAAGGCAGTGGAAGGAACTAACAAAAAGTTAAGATTTCTGAAACCAAAAAACGAGAAAAAATCATTTCGGGCAATTCTGTCTTGATGTTTATTGCGTTGGCCCTTTTGACGGACTTTGCATTGTATTTGTATTTGCTAATGAACGTTCAAAATGCAAGTTCAAGTAGACATTTAAAAAATGAAAAGTAAAAAAAGTAAAATTATTGCAATTAATGATTTCGTTATCGTACTTGTGGTGAGGTGAGTATTAAGCTCTATTCCTATTGAAAATTGATGTGAGAATTTCAGAGGTAAGCACATTCACGAGAATCAAATCCATCTATTTTTCTATAACATTGATCAAAAAATTGATGTATGGGATTCGGGGTATTGGAAAGGTGAGCTGAGACAGGATATTCTATATACACGAGTTTTCCTCTGAAGGCTCAGAGGAGTTCACAGGTGTGTCTGTTTTTTGTTTTCGGTTCTTTCCGTCCGGATTCTTGACTGGAACACTTTCCCTGTACACACCGTTACTGTTGCATGCATGTAATAATTTTTTCACACTCCAAGCTCTACGTTACGTTGGTCTCTACCTTGGCCCACTTCTTCCCAACCCTTTGGCGTCATTTTAATATCAGAGACGATATACGGAATCAATATTCCTGTCTGTTAGCCAATCCCTGCCTCACTACCAATTAATATCACTAATATATGTGTGTGTGAAGCTCCAGGTCCAACGCCCAAACTAATGACGTGATATTACAAACAACTCATATTTGAACATCTAATTTTGGAATGTCCTTCTCCCTTCCAAGGCTTGGATTGACGGACTCATGGATCGGAGGTCAGTACTCACACTATCTTCATTAACATTTCAGAATGTATGTATGTCAAACGTATATATTGAATCATCCACAGAGCGGGTGGGGACCACACCTTGTCGGCACTACGCACTGAGAGTCCCTGAATTTCTTCATTCATTTTCATTACAAAGCAAATATGAATGGCATTTTACTCGGTTTGAGTAGGTTATTCAATACCCGGTTTCTAAGGTAATCAATCATATTGATCAATATAGGTAATTAGGGAATTTATGAAGAACGGTGCTAGTCACTCTTCTATAATTATGTAGCATGGAATTGATTTCTATTTACTTTCTCCAAGGTAAACACAATACTACAATACTGCGCCACCGGAATCGACAACTGGAAATAACTCAAGCCTTTTACGGTATTCTGAGGACATGCATTCCGTCTCTATATCCAGCACAGGTAAGAATCACTACAAAATCTACAAACTCTTGGGCAAGAATTCCACTTAGTTGTATGTTATGAATGAATAGAACTCACTATAAACGCCATTGTGCTCGATTCTCTTTGTAGGATTACTATTCCCAGCGTCCCGAAGGATCACTTCAAGTATGGCTGCTTCTTACAACTTACAACTTACCACCGCACTACATGCTTATGCCCACTGAATGGAGAGCAACAACCACATTTTCATGAATCAAGCTGAACGAAGACTTATCAATGAAAACGCATCTCATACTTCTACATCCAACCGGTTCTGCTCAGGAAAAGAAAGTTTTAATACTTCAGAAGTCGATGTATATGGAAAAGACCAATTTTGATCGTAGCTCGTAGCGCAAAAATGCCGGTAGTAGTAAAACGTAAAGCTGGTAAACTTGAATAGAAAACGAGACTCCATTAACCCATTGAAACGGGTTCAGTCAGTGACAGTAGTACCTAATTTGAAGTCAATCAAATTCATTTTAAAATTGACCATACTGAAAAACGTTAGATACGAACTTGGAGAGGAGTTTGGGTGACAAAGTTTTGAGGAAAATGTGTACAAGAGGATCATGTTAAGCAAACTATCAAAAGTGGTGCTAGTGAAAGTAGAGACTAAATCCTAATTCACACATCTATCGATTAAGGCAGAAATATTTGAACATGTCTTGAAGTATGTTGCTCAACCGTTTGGAATAGAATGAATTGATACTAGTTTCAGAGTTTTTGGCTTCCTTGGAACGGGTAATACAAAATGTAATCAAATCTCGTCAAACCGAATTGGCCATGCTAATCCACAGAGCTATGTAGATTGCGGGGTCTGTGCCGATTTAGTTCCAAAAGTTGTTATGTTTTCATCCATTTCATTTTTTTCATTTCCTTGATACGGACATTGCGATTATCTTAACAGAGTGATTAGTGTAAAAACGACTTTGAAGTCTTATTTTATAATTTTATACTCGTGATTTGTGATTTGTAAAGTCGTTTAAAAATTGTAATTCTATAATGCAAAGGGTCATATAGAAGGTAGTAGAAGTATATGTAAGTCAGTTTGTAAATTGGCCAGCCAGTTTGGAAAATTCAAGCGTGTGTGCCACAATTTCATGCTTAATCGTCAGTACTCAAACGCAATGACCTCTGTCGGTGTAAATTTAATTTAAATTTAAATTTATTTAAGTTTATTTAAAGACCAAACGTAGCACAAAGATAATATTAACATGTGTACATTACAATGACCAGGGACATACCCATACATGGGATTTGCTGTCCAAGGCTCAAAACCAAAAAACAAAAATAATATTAGTGATCAGTATTAGTATTCAAATGCTATTTGGTATTACAATGCAAATAGAAGCTATAAAACCCAAGAGTCATTTCTTAAAAACTAACTTAATTAGCTTTTAAGAATTATATTATAGAATTATACTAATAAAGCTTAAGTAGCTTTATTAAATCATAACCTGAAGTATTCAATTTGGCTTACTTTAGCTTAGTTTAACTTATTTTACATTTTTTGAATTGTAGCCAGTTTGTGAAATGTCGAGCGTATAAAACTTAGCCAATGCACATTCTCTGCACGTCCTTGTTAGCACAAAAATTTGAAATTAAGTAAAATGAAATTCAAGTTAAATCAAATTAATTTAAATTAGGTAAGAGGAATTAAAGATTTCATGTTAGGAATTTAATCTTAACAACTAGTAGAGATCACTTCACTTTTCTATTGGCTTGGCAGGATGATTCCTTATTTAATTTATTTAGTTTTCAACACTGTTCGCAATTGAGGCTTCGGATTTGTCTTCTTCACACCCAACGTTTGGATTTTGTACGGATATACAATATAATATTACATTCAGCTGCTACTGCAAGGATCTGTGTCTTATTTTATTACTAAAGCAGTAGCTATGCGTGGTATTGAAACGACACGTAACTACTAAGAATATCCAAAATCCGCCTAAATTTTGGCTATTTTATTTGATATTATCAACTAAAACTGAAAATTTATTTTGACTAGCCTTTGGTCATACTAGTGAACTCGAAGATGATGAATTGGCAATTAGGCGTGGCGAAAAGGGAATGTGGGCTCTGTATACGCTTACCATTTCCTTAACTGCTTAAAATCCCATTTTAGTTCTAATTAAAACGTATAATTTTAATGAAACTTCGATATGTTATTTTACAGCTTGAATACATGTAATATAATGTTACATTTATACATTGATAAACTGCGAAACCTTACTAATTCGACATATCCGGTGAGTGCTTAGACAAATATGGATGACTAAGCTAGGTTTGTATTTCAGTATTGCCTATTTGTTTTTGGTGTCGCGCTTCTCGGGTTGTGGGTGTTGTGTGGTACTCGTATCAAAAATTCAGGCTGTATTCATTGATTTATTTATCTCACAACTCTTATTATCATGTAGCATTTAGTATCATCTAATTTGAACCTGTTCTCGGAAATTATAATTGGAACCTCGAATTTTAGTGCCACTGAGTCATACTATCCTGGGTCATATCTAATAACCTTATGCATAAGAGCTTGTTTACCCAGAAAAGCTTTGATGTGCGAGGCTCTACACAAGGCTTGAAAATCAAAATGGTTTTATTTGTCCCATCTCTGCGTGATTTTAGCATGCAGGATTAATACAAATAATCGATTACACTAACATTATAACGTAAGGCTACAAGCTACAACTGTAACATGCTGACAGTTTGAATTCTGTTTAGTTTGAGTCTTTTGCTTGTAATGTAATGTGTGTACGAGTGCGGATCTTAAAGGTTCTGTCGCGTCTTTGAGAACCGATGTTTCTGATAGCGATTAGCAAGTTTAAGCCGGATGTCCCTTGATTGATTAAGGGATTAATAATGTTCAAGTCAGAAGAAAGTGGACAAAAAAATATTATACTCGTCACTGCGTATAAGCTTTCAAATAGAATTTTAATCAAAATCTTGAAGAAAAAACACGTCGAAAATGGGGCTTCGCCGACATTAAAATTTTTCATCACTTTCGGACAGATATTTTAAAAAGCTAACTGGTCACTGTTCATGATCATGAAGCACAAATGTATAGTCCATCACGCTGCACACGTCGACTGAGCACAGGCTCTTCTGTTTCTGACCTGGGACCAAATTTAAAATTGACCAAATGACATGCTAACTACTGTACAAGACGCATGTCACGAAGTCATTTCACAATTACCTCATAGTTCAATGGTTGATGAATGAGTCTGAATTAACGAAACTCTTATGGTGAACGAATGCATATAAAGAGGTGATAATTCACAAATCATGATCACTGGATATTTGTCTCAAGATCCACCGCCCCAAACAATGAATTCTCCTTGAATCTTGTTAAAAAATTGTTCTCATGAATCGAAATTAATTCTGGTAGTTACAAGTGTAATCTCGTTCAAACAATTGATGAGAAAGGTACATCAATGTCAAAGGTCAATAAGTGGAAAGTTTGGAATTTCTTCAATTTTGTATGTAAAACTTGTGCAATAAAAAAAGACGGGATGAAACTTTTGGATTGACCCTCGTATTTCAAAAGTACGCATGGATTTTTGTAATAAGGCCAATTCATTAACAGTCGGGTGACCCCTTACTTTTATATAGAAACAAGCAAGTTAAAAACAAACATTTCAGTGAATTACTTCGAGCTAACCAATAATATGGCTCCTATTTAATGTGGGGGATAGAAAAACTGAAACCGAGGATAAAAATAAGGGGGTACAGCGAAATCTTAATGCGAGTATAAGATAAATGAATCGGGGGACACCAAACAATTTAAAGTAGGTACAGGTTTACTTATTATGAGTACAAACTAAATTACTTCAGC
>JAQFXZ010001145.1:0-13404 GCA_034694025.1 Ceratophysella scotica | reverse complement strand
CTAAAAATAATTCCGAATTTTCCATTTTCCATGAACTAGATTATAACGGAGGTAAAATTCAAGCCGCTCCTTCGTGGTCTAGCCAATTAGAAATTAGAAGTATTTAATTTACAGGAAACAGAGAATAAAACTTGTTTTTTACTTTTAAGGGCGCCGCGAAGGTATTTTTTGTGTCTTTTTTGACACATTTTTTTTTTAATCTAAGCGTTTATAAAATAACTGCAGACTTTTACGTCTTGTCTGTCCATGAACACGATAACTCGACTAATACTCCACCGATTGACCTGAAATTTCCAGCATAAGCTATTCGATCCACAAGTACGGACCAGTTCGAACTTGGGATTGGTGGGGTCATGGGGTCATACTCAACGGGTCACACGCAATTTTCGTGTACTTCTGTAAAAACAAACGGCTAAGCAACGAAAAATAAACAACTTTGTCAACAACTTACTCTTGACAACAGGAATAAACAAATATTCTTTACCGCTGTACTCGCCTCTCAAATTATCACTGTCACGAATTAAAATATAAATGAAATCTCTTTCAATAATGAGCTGTTACTGTGTGTCTGTGGGTCTGTGGGTCTATGGGTCTGTGGGTCTATGGGTCTTTGGGTCTATGGGTCTATGTATCTGTCACACAACAACTTTGTCAACACCATGAGGCACTAACGCAATGCCATGGCAACTTAATCCTACACAATACAATATCATATAATTAGCAGTTGATGTATGTATGCATACATGACAATCGGGCGGCCCAAAAATTGGATGGGACAATAGGGTGGGCTAAAATTTGGCGGGGACAATAGGGTGGACAAAAGTTTGGCGGGGACAATTCGGGTGGGCGAAAATTAGGTCGGACATGAAGGGAATGAACATTATATTTGAAAAATTCAATTCTATACAAAGATCAGTGCTAAGCACTGATTCGTGGGCAGCTAGTCTTTTAATAATTTCTTTAAAAATTGAATATAAACCAAAAAATAAATTTTTAAAAGATGGTTTGTGTGCCGTATTCTCATGAAAAATGCCTTAATTTGTAAATTTCACAGTAGCCTTAAATTAAAAAAAAACTCTAAAACATCGTACTTTAACTAAACCAAATTAGGTTAAAGTTCAATTTTCGTTTCGGATAAATTATTTATCCAACCAAATCCTAAAAATAAATCCTTTGGTGTGAGGAATTCTGTCCTCTAAGAATAGTGTTGCTCCCCTCCACAATCACATTTTTTGTTTCTGATTCTTCTGACCTGATCTCAGAACCTATTCCAACTTTGGGAAGAAAGAAACAAGAAACAAAGTAACAGGAAAAGAAGAATAACTTAGGAAAATCTGCCACTTTTTACAGAGATTTATGCTTTTGTTTATTCCTGTATCTTTGGGCCAGTCACACGTGTTCTGGTATGTTCTCATGTTAGTGCATGCATACAGACAGACGACACAGATACACTATGCACTGCAGCAAGAAAGTGTAAAATATGGTTTTCCTTGTAATCCAATCCACTGTTTCAATTCACACGAGTACTATATGTACTCGTATCTCCTCGGCTACATGCTACAAATAACGTACTACAATTTTCCCCATTTCATAAATCACACTCACACTCACACTGGAGAAAGAACCTTATGATTTCATCAACACCTTTGGGGTTTCAGTCTATTCAAAATGGGCATATTTAGCCCGTTGTTTATCAATCACTTGGGTGAATATAGTGCTTATCGCGAGGTACAAGTTAAACGCCGAACAGAAATTTGCAAACTCCATTTAATAAATTAGCTAACGTAAATTTGTTGGCAATGATTTATTGACATGAATTAATTGAATCTGCTGAGAAATTGGAGGGCAAAAATTTCAAAAAATTGCATACAAGTTAAGAAAAAGAGCTTAAAAATTAGAATAATAAAAAGTAGAAATAAAATAAAATAAAATAAAATAATAAGAGAAATCTAAAAATAAGAATAGAATATGAATAAACTATAAAAATATAGAATAATAAAATAGTAAATTTTATTCCCCTCATTTTGTTCATGTGGAAGTGGCAAAAATGGGAAAAATTCAAAAAATAATTTTTTTAAATAAATAATAAAAATAAATTCAAAAAATGTTGTTTTAATCCAGTTTTACAACCATAGGGCAATTAATTTAAGATTTGCTCAGGAGATATTGAAAATTTACGCGGCTGATTTTTTAAATTTTTTTGCAGCAAACTACACGATTGAAGAGGACTGGAAATCTGTGGTAACAGGTTGGAGTGAGATGAGTGAGCGAGGTCGACAGCAGCAGACGGCAATATGGGAATTGGTGGAAACGGAAGTCGTTTATCTCAGAACCGTAAAAGTCATTACCGATGTAAGTCCTCCGGCCCACCTTCAAACCCTTAATTCAATTCATTAGGCCTTCTAAGCAGTCATATTGGAATTCAGGCAGAATTAGGATCCTGCCATCTGTCACACCAACAACCCAGTCTCATTTCACAAGGGTTTCTGGAAAAATGCCAATGTACGAGTGTCAGTAGAACGAGGGTTGTTCCAAAAGTTGCGGATAACGTTTATAGGTGATTCGAAGCTAGAAAGCTAGCAGATAGCCAGTAAATTGGAAATTAGCTGAAAAATGTGTTAATTAATGTTTTTAGCTTTCACTTAGGTATGTTTTCTATATATCCTTTTTTCTAAAAAAATTAAATTAAATACACAATTCCATAGAAAATGAACATATTTTTGAGTCGTTGAAGAAATATTCAGGCGTAGTATCATAAAAATAGGTTCGCGACTTTTGTCTCGTTCAGTTTAGAAATTTAAAAACCCAATTTCGGTTGCTCGTCGCACTAAAAATTCGATTTTATATAAATTTTCCGTCATTTGGACCTAATTTCATGGTTATTACAGATGACTAGCTGTGTTTACGATAATTATGTATTTTGGCAAACACGTACAAGACGGGATTTGTTCGATTGAAATGCAATTTTAACTATCAACGCGGTCTAAATACAATATTTTCTGTTATTCAAATAAATCCGTAAATCACCTTGAATTGAAACTGGTTTCATAATTGCGCATTCACATGCATTCCAGAATGAGTTACGAAATAATCAGGGTTAAGCATGATTTAAATCGAAATAAAATGAAATCAATTTAAATCATGCTTTATTAAAATCTAAAATCTGCTTTCATATGTGAAAATGATTAAGAATGCCTGTATTACAGGGCTGGCCAAAATCATTGACTAAAATCACTTAAAATGCGTCTTCAAAATCCTAAAATCAAAATCAAGTCACATGTTGCTGTCAAAATCAATTGATCAAATCAAAACCAACGATGTGTTTTTTTAAATCGTGATTTTGAAATCAAATTGTGATTTAAAATTGCCAATTCAACTGAAAATCAAGATTTTCTAGGTCAGATTCACATATTTTAAAAATCAAAATACAGAATAAGGTTATTTCTAGCAAAATCGAAATCCCTTAGATGACCAAGATCATGATTTCAAAATCATTGATTTTCAAAATCAAGTGATTTTGCCCAGCACTGCTGTAAAATCATAATTTTTGCATTATTTACTATTAGTGAAAAATCGAAAGAATCCGCAATACAAAACTCAAATAAATCAAATAAAGGTCGGTATGCTATACGTTTCACTTCTTTAAATTAGGCTAGGTTAGGTTAGGTTAATAAAATTGTTTATTGGCTGCAATGGGTGGTTACAATTATGGTTACAGCCTGTTCCATAATCTTAACTTTGACCAAAATCGGCGATTTACTTAATTTTCTCACCCCGGAGGCCGGGAAAGACTTATACAGACATTAAGCGAGGCTTCTTGAACAACCCTCGTGTGGCATCAGAGCAAACGCATCTCTTCCGTACATCTCTTTCCAGAAACTTTGAAAGCCTCCCAAGCCCACAGATGTGATTTATGAGTTTAGGTTTTGTAGATGTTAGATGTGCAGCCCCCAATCCGTATTAGCGTTATGTTTCCAGATTAGTTTCTTTCCATCTTTCCAAAATGACATTTTTTGTCTCGTCCAACTTGACTGATTGTGTCTTTGTGTGTATTTGTGCTTCCAGCTCTTTCTCTCCTGTCTCTACAATCTCCAAGCAGCCAATATTCTGAATGAGATTGATCGAGATCAACTCTTTAGTAACATTCCCGAAATTTACAAATCCAATAAGTTACTCTGGCTCGACTGTATTCTGCCCATGGTACAAAAAGCAAGAACCACCAACCAACCACTTCAACCCTCTCAGCTCAGAAATGGATTTCTACGGGTAAGCCCAAACCTCCAATCCACCACACTTTCTCCCGCAATCCATCAAAACTGTCTCGGATTTCTCAAAAAAGGGTATATTTTGATTTTTGTATTCCAGTTTGGAAACACTTGTCAACCCTACATCCGCTACTGCCTGGACCAGACCAAGTGTCAACAGTACTGCCGGGAGAAGTATCAGGATAATGAGCTCTTCAAAGCCTATTTAGCCGTAAGTTCAGAGTTCATCAGCAGAGTTCGGAAATGCGTGTGAAAACATAAAGCATCTTTTTGTTCTTGAACATCTGTGGCATGATACTTTGGATTTGTCCGAGTCAGGTTATTTGGGTTCGAAAAACAAAGGCTATTAACAATTTTTTTTTCGCATTTTTGAGGGTTCAACGTTTAGCACATTTAGAAACATTTTGAGCACATTTTTGTACACGCTTTAGCACATTTTTGTTGTTTTATAGCGCATTTTTGATGTTTTTAAGCGCATATTGGTTGTTTTTAGCACATTTTTGGTGTTTTGATTTGAAGCGCATATTTGTTGTTTTTAGCGAATATTTGTTGTTTTTAGCGAATATTTGACGTTTTTAAGCGTATTTTTGTTGTTTTAGGCGCATTTTGGATGTTTTTAGCACATTTTTATTACTTTTAGCGCTATTCTGAAGTTTTAGGCGCATATTTGTTTCTTTTAGCGCATTTTTGACGTTTTAAGGCTCATTTTTGTTGTTTTAGGCGCATTTTGTATGTTTTTAGCGCATCTTTATTACTTTTAGCGCAATTCTGAAGTTTTAGGCGCATATTTGTTTCTTTTAGCGCATTTTTGATGTGTTAAGCCAATTTAGCTGTTTTTTAGCGCATTTTTGATGTTTTAAGCGCATTTATCTGTTTATTGCATTTTTGATGTTTTAAGCACATTCAGCTGTTTATTAGCGCATTTTTGATGTTTTTTGAGCGCATTTTAGCTGCTTTTAGCACTTTTTTGTGTGTTTCTAAGCAAATTTTTAGCGGATTTTTAAAAATCACATTTTGTGAACACGGATTGCGACTTTTTAGCACTCGCATTGCCGTGCTATGCCAGTGCACGCACATTTAAAAACATTTTTTGGATACATTAGCACTTGTTGCGCATTTCTGTTGTTTTTTACTGTAGTTTTGTTGTTTTTCAGCACATTTTTTGTTTTTTTGCTTTATTGTATTTTTAAGCACTTTTTGCAGACTTTAGCAGATTTTGCCGGTTTTTTTAGCACACACATTTTCGGTCTCTGTTCATCAGGAACTGAAGGTGATCCCTTAAGCTCATTCAGTATTCCACGTCTCACTAACTCCTGAACACAATGGGAGCGCAGTACAATGCGTAGCTTTCCATTGTCACCCAAGATCTGTCTGAATTCGTAATATAGAGGTGCTTTCTCCCTCGGGTGGATTCCTCCGCTTAATCTCTCAAAATGAGAATTCAATATTTGCTCGCTTTACGTAATACGTAATAATCCTTTGAGGGAGGAGATTAAACCTTAATCATGCCTTCATTGTACATTCTGAATTGTGCGCTAAGTTGATCTTCCTTGGGTTAATCCAATACACGAATGCCATGGGCAACGCTTCTTTCTGCGGAATACGGTGCTACTCACCACCAATGTAACATGTGACACTTGTAATTTCAAAGACATCAAACAAAGACTCCGCAGGAAAATCTATTGTGCTTGTAATTGTTTCATTAATTTTGGTCGATTTTTGAAACGTTGTAAAAAAAGATAAAAAATTAATGAATTTGGCCGAAACTTTCACCAGAGGTAAAGTCATAAAGAACTACAGATTGCAGCAAAATATTCATATAGATGGTTTTCAATACAAATTTTAGTGCAAAATCTGTTTTTATTATATTTTTAAATTTCTAAAACGTTGGCATTGCATATTTTTCTTCAAATATTTCCAAAATTGAGCAGATATTGACTACCTACCACGTTTCAGATGAAAATTTCAAGATATTTCAAGCAGTGCAGACAAGCCATTTTGTGATTCACCCAAAAAGCTATTTTTTGCTGCCATTCAAAAAAATGTGTGCAAGAATCATCCAGCATTTGAAAAATTGTGATACGGAATCAAAGAGCCGAACCTACTAAAATCATATTTATAAATTATACACTGCTTTCCTGTTTTCAGTAAATGAAATCTCATTTAATTTAATTTTTCCATATTTAAAAAATATTTGAAATTGGAATGGCTCATCATAATCCAATAGTTCAAGGCGAGCATGGAGACGCTGAATTCAAGTTTTCTATAATTGCACAACTTTTTACAAATTATGATGTTCCGTTCAATTTATGGAAAGAGATGTTAATGAATAGCATCAACGCCGTTTGGTAATAAATTTTTGAAGGGATTAATGTGGCATTGGTCGTATACAGCAGTTATTTTATTTAAATCCGGATTTACGGCTGACGTACTCGTAAAGTCGAGTTTCGGTTATGCCTGTTTCATGAAGCGCCCTGTACACCAAAATTCTTACCTAAATTCCAAGCTAAGTCCTCATTTGTTTATTTGCAGTGGTGTGAGACGAGGAAGGAATGCAATCGTCTTCGTCTCATGGACATCTTGGTTCGCCCCATGCAGAGAATGACCAAGTACTCCCTTCTGCTCAAAGCCATTCTCAAACATACGGAAGATCTGGAACAACGAAAATGTGTGGAGGAAATGGTACGTATGCTTATTCAAATTTTGCACAGTTCAATTTTGGTGAATCCGTTTCGAGTTAAGCATCCCCAATCCCCATCCTTTTGCGTTTCGTGTTTTCCGGCTTAATCGAGCACAAATGGAGCTCAACGCTGTATTGAAATGCTAAACAATATCAATGTAATTAGCGGTGAATTCTTCTTCAGGTTCAAATTCTGGGTCATGTCATGTTGCATTGCAATAAAAATTATAATAAAAGTGAAAGGCAGGTTTATTAGAAGATTCCTGAGCTTGTATGACACTTTTTTCCGCGCTTTTGAAAGAAATACTGCATTGAAACTCGTGCGAATTGACAATACATTTAATTGAATATAATTGCATAATCGATTTAAGGTTACGCTACGAATATTTTTTGCAGATTTTTTAAGTTGATCTGTTTTGAGATTTCTCATAAAATGTTACAAGAAATCGTTGACATGGGTGAAAAATCCCAGTAACAGCTATATTTTGTGAAAGAGGAGGCATTGCCATTACCAGTTCTTTTGCAATCTGTTTTCAAAAATTCGAAAAACAGTACTATTTTATCTGCTTTAAAAATCTCCAAAAATTTCTAACCTCGTTCAATCAGCTGTATTTTAAATTGAGCATAAGTAGTTTAAGTGCTCAGCTCTCTTGTGCGGGCTGCAGATTTTTGTTTTAAAAAATAGGGCTGGGCAAAATTATTAGAAAATGATTTTCAAAATCATTGGCCAAAATCACCCAGAATTCACCTTTTAAATTCCAAAATCAAAATCAATTCACTTTTAGCCGTCAAAATCAAATCATCAAATCAAAATCAACGATGTTCTTTTTATAAATCCTGATTTTGAAATCAAATCGTGATTAAAAACCGCCAATTCAGCAGAAAGTCATGATTTTTCAAGTTAAAATAGCATATTTTAAAAATACAAATACAAATTCGGGTAATTTCTTAAAAATCAAAATCCGAACGAAAAGGCAAAATCCTTTCGATGACTAAAATCATGGATCAAATCGTGATTATAATATCGCCAATTCAGCTGAAAATCGCTATTTTTCAAGTCAAAATCGCACATTTTAAAAATACAAACACAAAATCAGGCAATTTCTTAAAAATCAAAATTCTAAAAGGCAAAATCCTTTCGTTAAATCCTGATTTTGAAATCAAATCTTGATTAAAAGCCAAATTCAGCTGAAAATTGCGATTTTCAAGTCCAAATCGCATATTTTAAAAATCCAAATACAAAATCCGAAAAGGCAAAATCCTTTAGATGACCAAAATCATGAATTTAAAACCATTGATTTTCAAAATCAAATGATTTTGTCCAGCCCTGTTAAAAAAAACGTGATGTGTCAATGATCACATATATTTCTACATGAAACATGAAGGATTAACGATCTATTGGTCATTTTATGAGCATTCCGTTCTGAAGCATATTTGAAAGGTCAGACATTCCAATGTCACGCTGATGCGAATTGTGAAGGTTATTGAGCTTATTTTTTGTGCGGAGGTTTCAAGGAAAAAGATGACATTTATCGAAGGCCACTACGATGACATGCTGAACCTAATTACGTAGAAAAACAGTTTTGGCCATAAATCTCTGATTTTTTCTGGTTACAGATTCTCAGCGTGGAGAGGTTCGTGAAAAGTGTGAACGGAGCTCTGAGAAGTCGACAGGATGCGGAACGACTGCAGGGAATTGCGGAGAGAATTGAAGCCTATGATGTGGTGGTAAGTAATCAAATCAGCCCTGGACGGTTTACGTATGAGCATGCTGAAACGCTCGCTTTCACTGGACCACTGCACTACATGCATATGCATTTGCGTGTCACGCTATTCGGCTAATACGTTGACCTTTGGGGAAAACGCCTTCTTGAGGATTCAATTCCAGAAATGCAGGTTGAACTATTGGAGAGAACCCTAAAGCGTATTTAGTTTCCCTGTTTCATGGAGAATAGGCTCATAAAGGAGTTTGGGATTTGGGTGAAAGCGTAATAAAAGTGGAGGAGGTGTTGTGGAGAGTTGAGGCTTGTGCATGCAATCAACTCACCAATGCGTCATTCGACTCAAAGTTGTAAAACTTGTGGTGGAGTAGATGAGGAAAGAAGGAGCTATAAATTTAACTTTTTGGGGTTAATCAGGACGGAGGCCTCAAGGCTTCGTTTACTCCAATTTCACTTGTATACCATTCTACCTCACCCACAAACCCACTGAACGAGGAACCTCCAGTATTGCATTTAACTCAAAATTTCGTTTTACGACAATTTATAGGAATTGGAAAGTACCGAGCTGTTGTATATTTACGAAATATTGAATATTTTAAACGACGCATAGAAATACCAGAGAAATATCGTTTATTTATTAATTTTAGGGCTTCAGGTGATATTTTAGATTTCAAGGGCTTCTAAAAAACTCTTTTTTAAAAAATATATTCCACCGAAATAGGGCTACCGTTTTCGCATTTTTTGAAATTTTCTCCATCTTCATTTTCGTTTACATTCCTTGGAATATTTCCGATCATCTCTTTACTAAACTAGCAAAAGACACAATTTTGTCAAGATCAATAAACAAAGTTGGCAATCTTAACCCATCTACGTCAATCAGAAATCAGAATCAGCGATAAAAGCTTCATTTCGTTTCTTCACCACATTTTTTAATTTTGAAATGTCGTTCAACAAAATTAATATTCGATTGAAATTACAAAACTGAATTAAATTAGTTGACTGGGAGCTCAAACAGAAGAGAAGATTGGGCTGTCGAGCTCAAGTCGAGCCCAGCGAGCGGCTGATATTTACTGGCTAGTCAACAACTATGGTTTAAAATTAAGCAATGAATTCTAGTGACTACGATTTAGGATTTGCTTCAGATGTGTCGTAGGTCGCAGTTAGTTACGTATATGTATTAATCCAACTGGTTGCACGGCATTACATTGCGAATAGTTCATAGCGGCGACAATTCGTAGCGGCGACTGCTCACTAGACTGTTCACTGCGGCGACAGTTCATAGAGACGACAAGTCATTGCGGCGACAGTTCATCGAAATGTCACCGCTATGAATTGTTGCGCTATGCACGACATTACATAGCGGAACAGTTCATAGCAAACAATTCATAGCGGCGACAGTTCATAGCGACGACAGTTCATAGCGATGATCGGCGACAATTCATAACAGGGACAGTTAGTGGCGAAAGTTCATCGTGACGACAATTCATAGCGGCAACAGTTGATAGCGACGAAAGTTCATTGTGGCGACATCGTAGCGGCGAGCGGCGACAATTCGTAGCTGACGAATTGTCACCACAATGAATTGTCGCCGCTATGAGCTTTATCCGCTATGAACTGTCGCGCAACTTAGTGTCATTGATTCAATTCAAATAATAGCGTAAAATTGACCCCTGCAATGAATTGAAACAGCTGTGAATTGTCGTAGCTATGAAGTACTGTATATTGTGCTATGAACTGTCGCTACAACGATTCATCATCACACTGCAAATTGTCGATGCCAGCATTAGATCCGTATCGCCAAATAGACCCAAACCCAACACACTCTCCATTCAAATCTGCGTGACTTATGAACTCATAAATTCTGCATCTATAAATTGTTTGAGCGTGAATTTCTTTGAGCATGAAATGAATTTTGAAATTTTGTTTTTGTTATTTGTCAGGAAACGCGTGAAGATGAGTTGGAAGCTGTAGTGAAGTCCCACTCCAAGTTGGACCTGTTTCATCCGATGCCAGGCTGTGGATCCACGCGACGTTGGTTGCTCTTCGAAAGCGATTTGAAAATAAAAGACTCTTTCACTTCCAAGGTACAGCTCAGCTCCAACCAAGTTTACACTAACTCACAGAACTTATGCAGAACACAGAACACCTCAAGACATTTTAATCCCTTTCTCTGCCTTTCCGCTCATTAAACACAACTTCGTCTTCTCAATCTCATCACAACTTCCACGTCTTCTCAAACTTTGCGTCTTCGTCCTTTGTTTTTCACTTAAAGCTAAATGAAATGAGCTAAGCCAACTTTTTAAATAAATTTAGGTCTGGTTTTGGTTGTTCGACATAAACTTAACTTAAGTTTAATTTAAATTAAAAAATAATACACGGGTATTTGAATTCGTATTGATTTTTGCCAATTTTCATCGTCATAAAGCTGATTTTTTTAAAATCTGCCTAAAATTAAGCAACACACTAATTTTTTTTTTACAGTCCTTTATTCAGGCTTCCACACAATAAAGAATTCCAAAACATGACAAATAGTAGATTTATAAATTAAATATTTCGTTAAATTGAGAGGATGGGGGGATTGTCGAACAGACTAATTAATTCATAATTTTCACGATTGCTATTTCAAAAATGTGAACAGATGGACGCGCATTGTTTCCTGTTCACGGACATGCTACTGGTGTGTAAGCCGATGGGTCGGAAAGGTGAGAAGATGAAAGTGATTCGTCAACCCTACGCCGTGGACCGACTGCTGGTCCGTGAACTGAGTAAAGACCCGGGTGCCTTTGGGCTCGTTTACCTCAACGAATATGGCACGGCCTCGGCTGCCCTCACCTTCCATTCCTCAGAAATCAAACTAGTCAAAAGCTGGATCGAACATATCAAAAAGGCTCAGAAACTCTACGCAGAGGCCAAGCACAAGGTAAACTTCCTCAAATCCTAAAATACGAGTAACAGGCGAGGGCTTTTAGGTTCTGTTTACAAAAAAAAACGCTGGTTAGGATACAAATCAAAATCGAAAAGAAAACAGAATAATGACATTTTAATAATGAAATACCCAGCCAACTAAAAGTAATTTATAGTGTCACGTTTTAAATATTTATCTTTGGAAAAATGAACGGCTTAGAATGTATAGAATTCAGAAAAAGTTAGTTAAATAAAATATCGTAAAGAAAAACTAATAGAAATTGATGGGATTAAAGCAATCAGATTATGAATTCGAAAAAATCGATAGAGGACAGGGGAAAGTCTGCAATGGGGTTGAAAAACGAGATCAAGTTATAAAAAATCAAATAATAAATCCTGATTTAAAGAAAAATCTTTGAAAAAATTACTGAAATATGCTTTTCAGTCCTTTTCAGTATCTTTTACTGTTAATTAATTATGTAATTTATTTGCTAAAATTTTGCTGAAATTCTGCAATTTGCTAAAAATTTACGAAGAGGAGAAACCTTGTTGCAAAAAAAAAAAAAAAAAAAACCAACGATTAACGATTCAGCTAATTAAAAGAATACTAGTATAGTTTTAATTTTGTTTTTTTTTAGCGAAAAATCTATTCAGAGAAAAGAATTATTAAATCGATTTATAAAAAAAATTATCATAGAAGCATCTAAATCAAAACATGAAATTGACAAAATACTCGTATATAAAATAACTAAAAATAATATATTTCAGTCTAAATCTTGGAGTCATGCGACAAATCATATTTTTAGTTGCTTTTATTTTTAAAAGCCGATGATTTTTGAATGTCGTCTCTTAAAAAAGCGAAAATTTTGTTACTAAGGATCCGCGCTTGGTGACAGGTTGAAGTTCCTTGTATTAACTTTGAGCTTATTTGTATTTTCTAGGAAAGCCTTGAGTACCCAGGAGAAATCCTTGACGAAGATGAGATGGGTGGAATGATCTACTTGAGTTCTCGTAGTCCGCGTGGAGGTTCAAGTCGGGCCAGTCAACTTTCCAGCCTAGTTCATTCTCACAGGTACAGCCATCCATTGTGCATTAAAGTCAGGGTGAAAGCAGGGAGAAAGTCGACCAACCTTCACCTTCCTCATTTCATTCATGCGAACCAATGCTTATGACAACCCACGCCCATGTTGTTCGTTGAACTCATTCTTAAGTGCACTTTATTTCCCAGCTAACTAAATTGATTTCTTAAAAGCTCACAGGCGTCAGAACCAATCAGGCTTACGCCTTACTGCTTACTTTCCATAATTCATAATCCAGTCAATGAAACGTGCTGTGGGCTTGGGTTTTTAGCTCCCATGCCATTAGAATTTGAATACGTGGTAAGTAGGTTTTTTCCCCTGATTTCAAAATGACGAATTTGATGCACCAATGTTGATCTGTGAAATCTGAACTCAAACGAATTCTAATTTATTCAGGTCTTTGTACCACGGGATTGAATTTATTACAAAATACAAAATATATTTCGTTAAAAAAAATTTTTTTTTGATAAATTGTTTGGAATTTTAAGCTTCTGATTATGTTTCAGCTTGGGAATATGGTCGTCTTAAACCTACAATGACAGATTTTTAATTTTAAAAACAGATTTTATAAATGCTCATTTTGTTGCCGGATTGAATTTAATTGGATTTTCATTAAATACAAAGTACTTCACAAGCATTTATTAGATGTTTAGTGCTGTCCAAAGTATATTGACTTGGTTGGTTTCTGTTTCCGCCGCCCCTAATAGGGTAGTGCAAGTAGCCGATTTTAGCATGTGAGACCCAGGACCACCGAA
>JAQFXZ010001144.1:0-13410 GCA_034694025.1 Ceratophysella scotica | reverse complement strand
AACGGTGTAAGAGGGCCTGAAGAGACTGAACTGCAATTTAAATTTACTGCATTTCTAAGCGAGTTTGAATTTCTTTGCAAATTTATTCCATTCATATAATTATTGGAAATATAAATTTTTGGATGAACTTGTTTCTCAACTTTTCATAGCACTCGGTCTCCTCAGGAACTTCGTGTCTTTTTAAGACACAATTTTTTTTGTTTCATTAGCTGATGTGTAAGTAGTTTAACTTGGAATATTTATTAAAATAAGAGGTGTGAGTACTGAGTACACTCGTGAAGTAGAAAAAGGTTCTCCTGATTCGGATTGAAGCTTCAAAAAATCGGGATTTTAGATTTCTGAACACGATAAAAAGCTAAAACTTAGTTTTACGTGCAATGAAGTTTCACCTAGCTTAAGGTTTGAGTAGGACTTGAGGCCAGGAATGTAGGTTGTGCTGGGGAAATGTTTTCTCTTGATTTCCTCCTTCGACTTGACTCTATTTGCAATCACCCAATAACCCTCAGTCATCTCTCCCACTCCCCAAACATTCCTTTTCTTCTTTCGAATCAATTAACTTTCCTTAAGCACTCAAAAAAGCTTCTTTTCCTCATTTATTGCCTCCTTCTCTTTTTATCCCTTCCTTCGAACCAAACTCTTTTCTCCGCAATTTGGAACACAGGCGAGAGAGAGAGTACTGTAGATTCCAAAAGGTTCTTGGCAAATTGCAACAGGAGGGAAAAGTCTAGGTTAGTGTTCATCTATGTCTATTGATTTCGTCAAAGAATTTGGTGAAAACTCTCGAAGTGCTTCAACACTAATTTCGTGCAAGGAAGCTCAATCCGTGCAAACGGCATTTAACGTTGACCTCACCACAAGTATATCCTTGGTATGGCCTCCTTCCCTAAAATATCACATACCGTCTTTTGTCATGGTCATATTTTATAAAGGAGAATGGAAATTCAGCTTAAAACTTTCTTAAATTTTTATCCAAAGGATACGAAAACGCATTTATATCCCGACGTGCTAATTTTCCTGAAATATACTTTTTTCTATTCAAAAAAGTCAAATTATTTTCAATAATTATCGAACGAATGAAACATTAACAACTACGATTTCCACGATATTCTGTGCCCAACTGCTAAACCAAAAGTTATTGCTAGTACTGCATTAAGCCTGCGGTCCACGTTAATAGTTAAAATCTTTAGACATCTTTCTTGTATTAGATTCCCGAGATTCAAGGTAAAATCGAGCAAATTAAAATCAAATCGATATAATCGCAATGAAATCGTTTTCAGAGATTTAAAAAAGGGTTAGGCCACTCAAACCATGGTGCAAATGGGTTATTGAAGTTATTTCTTGGTAGAACTGGTATCTTATCTCAAGGTGTATACATATGACAGCTATGGACTATTTTCAAAGTACTTGATTCCCACTCACAAGAGAATCGGAACTCGGGATAACAAGAAGAGATAGAAGAGCGGAAGTAGTCCAATTTCCCAGAACCAAATTGACGTGGAATCCTGTGGAGAAAAGAAAGTTCTTGGGATTTCTGCTCATCTCCTTCAAATTCCTTCCTATGGTTCAGCGTTCAGCGCCTGAACCTACGTACCTTCTCCTTTCTCCTCCATTCTGCGATAGAGAAAGGTCCAAAAGTCTTCTTTTTCGAGTCTCATTTGATTTCCAGTCTGGAATATTGATTGTATGAGACGATCCAATTGACTCAAACTGGGGTGATTACCAGATCCCAGGGTTTTCCCAGTGCAGGACCTAGGACTCGCCTATTTGTTCTATTTTTATTACTCCAAAGACTGCTCCATTACAAGGACCTCCTCTCAACCAGCGGAGCATGGCACAGTCCTAGAATCAACAGAAGTCATCTCCAAAAAATGTCTTGTGACTCTGCTGAAGTGGATCTTGGATTTGGAGCCGAGTCTGCTCACGTCCTACATATTTCATGGAGTAATTACGTTGAGAATTGTGAGTGGCGAGTCCCGAGGCGTTTGAGTGGAGGAAGAAAGACATGGGCATAAATTGAAATGGGCTCATATCGAGAGGAGAAAGTACAATGTGGTCATTGTTTGAGACAACTATTAGGAGGACACAAAGGCCCCGAACTCGGAGCCGAAGGAGAAAAAGCCTCGGCTCGGCCTAAGTAGGCTGGAAGTATTTGTTGGAATGAAACAATAACTTGGGTCGTCTAATGATCTGAGGCGTACGTGGACTGAATTAGGAAGTGAGAGGCTTCCTTCCGTCCCATTCCTCCCTGGACTCCGGATCCCAATAAATAAGGACTTATTTAAGTGCACATTATTCTTGGGAAGAGGAGCTATGGAGAGCCGAGGCCACTTGTAATCATATCCCACGTGGAGCCCCCTTCCCAGAACTTTAAACTCTCTTCCTTTTACGACCTCCAAGTACCATTTTCTGTACATAAAGTGAAAGTCCTTTCTCGTGTCTCTGCCCGAGTGGGAAGCATAAATTTTTTATAGCCTCTTCAGCTTCTCCCGCACCATCACCTTCCCGCTCCACCCGTTCCAGGTTCCGGGTTTGAAATATTGGGACAGAAGGGGTTCGGAGCTAATCTCCAGAGCCTAATTAACCCGTAATGGGTGCCTTTCGTAATCGGGAATACACCTCTTCTGCCCACACTCACATGAGTTCTCCTGTAATGACTCCCGTGTCTTCCATGCATGTCAGCGTAGTTATAAATAGTCGTTTTCCCAATAATCTCGGCATGGAGCTCTCCAAACGACCAACCGGCCCCTCCCTTCATTCCGCTACTCAACCTAGTTGATTTTAAGGCTAATTTATTGGTTCCAAATAATGTGTGCTAAAACTGTATGTTAAAGCGCCATACTATTTAATTGCAAGCAGATATCTCGTCTAAGGACTTAAGCACAATTTTAGAGACATCTTGATTTTAGAGACTCAAGAGACATCCATCATTCATTAGGCTTGGCACGTGCTTATTTTAATCAAATGACGGATATCGGTGTATTTACTTTTGATTAGCGACGGTTGCTCGGTAACGATTGTTGGTGAATCATTGCGTGCACAAAGGTCAAAAGCTAAAAAATAAGTTCTGGATTGTAATTTGGTATCCGTTTTAAGCTGGAAACCGGTGCACTGGTTTTAAATTGAAACTTTCGAATTTAGTTAATTAATTAGTTAGCCACTTCTACCCAAAATTTCAGTTCAATCTACTGTGCATTCTTTGCAAAGCCGTCATTGTAGAGAATGAGAGTTCAACTTTTCTTCATTCAGGTAATCCATAAAAGAATCACAGTTAATGCCAGAAAATGAAGACAAAAGGAGTTGAATAATTTAATATGACAAACTGACCACACTCGAGCATGAAATCTGAATCTTGTAATAATAAAACGCAGAATGTTATCCTACCAAGACAGTTACCAGCACTAAATTTTGTAACGAAGTGGTTGGCCCAAGTCAACGGCTCCAATATGTCCCATGCTTTAACATAGAGCTGAATCTCGTCCCAATAAAATGAGCTTAAGTCGGACATTAAAATTTAGCTTAAATACTGGGACGAGTGTGCAAGTCATCTGGAGCTCGGAAATGAGTCGTGATTAAGCGTAGGGACGAGGGCATAAAGTGAAACATTAAGTGTGTACTTGTGTAGCTCCTCGCTCGGAGTAGCACAAGTCTCTATTTATGACTCTGCTCGAGTCGAAAGAACGTGAAGGTGAAAGTTGAGCGGAGGTTTGGGCTGAAATGGGAGATTGTGAAGATAATGGTGGATGCTCTGTTCTGCCTCTTTTATGTTTATTCTCCTCTCAATGGAGCATTTCCCAGAATATTATTCTCCTTATCAATCTGGAGACGTTGTTCGAGGAACGTGAGAGAGATAATACGATAGTCCGTCCTTCCTTCTCCAAATTGGACGGACTCACTTCATGGACTCGAGCCGAGATGTCATTCTTGGACCCTATCTCCCATCTAAAATGTCACGACGGCAAGACGTATGTAAACTGACACTTTGTTTTTCCTAATCCGAACATTTGTGCGGAAAGAGACGCTTGACTGTCGCAGTTTTCACAGAAGGTCCACTTCGAAGCAGAATGCCCTCCTGGCCAAGGCCTCCAGCTCGGTCCTTTTTGGAAACCAGAGTAAGAGGAGACGAGAAAATAGACCATTAATTGTATAATTCATTTAGGCTCGATTAATTGTGTGCCAAATCCATTGTACGCATAATTGTGGTCTTGTCCGGTATCCTTTTCTCTACGGAGAGGCTGTAGCGGAATGAGAGAGTGAAGTGATTCGTGAGTGAGGTCGAGTCAAATTCACTTTCTGCCTTTCTCTGCTTCATTTGATTGGGCTGGGAGTGATTTGTATTTGAATCCGAGCAGACGGGATTGTTTCCTCCTATCGATCTCGTGAGAGACAGGATGGACAGATGGGTTTGGGTTAGTGAGAAGGCTTCTTGCTCTTTCTGAGGTTAGCAAGTCAAAGTCCACTGTTCCACTATCTACAGATCTCTCTTTGTACTACATACCCACTTCACGTCTACCCAAACAACACACCCAATCCGGCATGTGTCAGGACTGAGATGGGCTCAGGCTCAACTCAAGTACGGATTCAAACCTCTTCCTCACACTCAATATCTGCCATGCACTCCACTCCACAGCACATGCACAGCCACAACATATTCGCTCTTATGAAGTGCGTAATAGGAGGCAGGAGGCTGAAGCGATAGGGTTCGTTCTAAAACCGCAAAGGCAAATACCTCAAAACGAAAAACGGGACGTAATACGCAATAGCCACGACATATGATTCACCACAACATAACCGCAAAATAGAAGTGCTTCGTGGGGTCAAAGTAAATCAAGCTCCATGCTATATCTCCTCCACTTTTTTTCTTTCACATTAGTTAGGTTACATTTTTCGGAACGCCGCCGACTTTACTTATTTCAGTATATTTTAGGAATTTAAAATCCTAACCAAACCTTCTCAAAGCTTGAATTACTGAATTGGAGGCAACAAATACAATGGTAGTTGAAGGCAAAAATGGCGGTGCAGGCGAAAACTTCCGCGAAACGCAGCCGAAAACGTTTACTTCAAAGCTGGAGGCAACTTCGGGGGGCAACATAGCATGGGGCTTGGTTTACTTCAAACGTTTTGCGACAGCTTAAACGCTACACAACAACCTAAAAATATGATTCAGGAAAATATTACCGCGAAATACGTGTTTCTTCACTACAACATTCGCGACTCAATAACTGCAAAATACAATTCGAGACAGCATAGCCACCACATTAAGCACAATTTTTTAAGAGGAAAGAATCTATTTTATACTTCACGCTATGCGTAGGCGCAAAGACAGTCTAGATTTAATGTCAAAATACAACTAACCGCATTTGCTCATTTTCTGGTGAAAACTAGTTGTCACTTATCCTGACACGTTTTCACAGAGATACAACTCAATGCATTATAGTAGGTCAAGTTCTGAGCATTGGCGGAAAGACTGCATTTCCGCAGATCTTCACTATCCGGTCTTTTGAAAGTGTCAAAATGTGTTTGGTTTATTAGTAGTCATACTATGAGTAGTAGATAAAACGAGTAGGGAGCTGTGAGGAATCATCTCGATGGAGTACTTTTGAGCGGAGCTGTGAGTTCCTCACGTACTGCCAGTTCCACTTTTGTTCTAGTTGTTCTGAAATGGCCTTGATCCCCAAAATAGCACATTTCCCGACTGCACTCTGGAGTGAGTGTGAGATTAGGTGGGAGTGCTGGGAGTGGAGGAGGATGAGGTGGTAGGCTGAATGCGGCTCACTCTCAGCCTGCTCCTCGGATACACTATTGGAGAGCGGACGTTGAGGGAAGTTGAGGCCTTGATGGCCTATTGAGTATGAGAGAAAGCTGGGAGGAAAGCGTGCCAAGTAAAATGTGTCCAGAGCTGGTCTTCTTGAGCTCGTCTTGTCATAACACTCTCGTCTGACCTTTTACTTCTCCCATTCAGTTTTTACGAGACTTCCCATTCTCCCGTCTTGGCTTCTAACTGGACCTGAAACCCCGTCTTCCTTGGCTCCGTTCCATCCACGTTTAGTTTATATAGTTCTTCCTTCTCCGCTCCGCTACCTGCTGGAAATGAGCTGAGCTTCTGTCCATTCATGACCCAGCTTCCAGCCACCCAGCCTTTCCCTGCATCTCAGCTCATAAAATCACTCTTTCCATCTGCTCCTTCAAATGGAACCATTCACGGCTCCCCTTCCATTCTCTCCAATCATTCCTTCTTTCCACAGCCTCTTCACAGTAGTAGTCATGCAAATATTCTCACATTCCTTCCCAATCCCGTATGGGCTTCATCCTGTGGAATTTAGACTAGGTCCAGATCCACACCAGCATGGGTTTATATTGGAGAACCTCATATACAGCTTTCTCGAATCTTTGGAGTCTCTCAGTTCCTGTTGTTTCCGTATTTCTGGACCTGGAATAAATTTGCATGAATCTGTTGAGTGTTCAATTACTCTTGATTTTATTGAAAACCGCAGTGCAGCCTACATCAGTATAGGGCGGTTAGGAGAGCTAATGGCTAGGCTAAATTTTGGAATTTCTACATTAAGTTCTACGTTACCGTTGTTACGCCTTCAATTTGTAGATTTTTGGCTAAATGACTGAAATGACAATTTCATGTCACTGCATCAGATTGTCTAGTCATCGGAGTATAGGACTGACAAAATTTCATGGATACAATATAAGGATGTTTAAGTTATTTAATGTGTCTAATAAAATAACAGAGATTAGTTAGCATCATGCATGATTCCGAAACAGCTGGGTAAAATAACGATCTACTATGTAATTCTTGGCATTTTTTCACTAAATCTAACCTAACCTGAACTAATTAGATCTAACCTAACATAAACTAAATTAACGTAACCTAACTTAACCTACGTACAATTTGGTTTGTCCAACCTGTTTTTGTCAAAGTGACTGACTGTGGTTGCTTCCATGTAAAATAGCCAAAAAACAAATTAACCTAACCTAACCTAACCTAAATTTTGGTTTTTCTCAACTTGTTTTTGCCAAAGTGACTGACTGTGATATTTCTTCCATGTAAAAGAGCCAAGACAGTATAACGCTTGCCAGCATCCTAACCTAACCTAACCTACATGACAAACTACATCTTTTGTTTAAGCCTAACCTAACCTAACTTATTCCAGCCTAATTTAGCCGTTCGCACGTTTCTGTATTGGTGATTTGGCAGGCCCTTCTTGTCTTGCTTCTTTTGACGCTTTTTGGTAAATTCAGCCCGTTAACCAACATGGTATATTGAACTAAACAGAATTCCAAATTCGGAGCCTAGAAATGGCAAATTTTTGCCTAAATGCAGATCTGGAGATGTGGCAAGCTGCCGTAGACTCGGAATTTGTTTTGCACGGATCGTAGGAGAAAGTTGTATGTGAAATTAGCTGGGCTTGTAGCTGAATCGTAGTTTTGTTCAGAATGGGAATTGGATGTATATTTTTATTTGGAAGGCAGTGCTGGTCATTGAATTCCTGACGGAAGGTTAGTGGGAGCTGAGTTCATGTTCAATATTTCTGGCTATATCTCTGCTCTGAATCCAATTTGATATGGAAATGATGATAGAGGCAGTTGGGAAGGACTATATGTACGTGGTTAAAATATCTTCTCCGCCCGTTAAGGAGATATGGAGGAGAAAATCCGAAGCCGGTTCCCATAATGCCAGTCGCCCGTCTGCTCTCACTACACTGATCAAGTCAAGTTGAAATCCTTGGTTCGTGAAAGGAGGGAGTAGAATAGAGACCTCTTGTTTTTTACTCAAGCAGAAAATAGACACACAAAGTTTTCTCTTTGTATATTATTATACTTTCCATTCCCGTCCTTTCACTCAAATCCGGGAATCAGGAGAAAGTCGGCAGCTTACAGCCAGGCACAAAAGGCACAAAGTGCACGAGGAGGTTCCAAGAGGAATATTAGAATATTTTTGAATACAAAACGGATCTCGACTCGGGAATTCAACTCGACATTTTACTCGGAACCTAAATAGAATGAGGACCGTGAGACTGGGACAGTAGGTCTGTTGAGCTCAGAGACAAAGCATACTCCACATCGTCCCTCTGGATTGAGTCTATTCAGGTAGTCTCTATTTTTAGACTTTCTCGGCCTGCCTGTAGGCTCACTTCAATTGAGCACCTTTGATTGGCAACATTTGAACTTCTCTCTCAGAAGAATCTCAGTTTTAAGGACCAATTTCCATATACTCAACTTATTTGTCATAAAATCTAAAAATATCCTCACAATAACTCACTAGGATGATATTGATCTAGAATAAGTACTTAACCAAAGGTCATAGGTTTCTGTGCGTACTAAAAATTAAGTACTCATATTCAACTACGTTTACAAATTTATTGGGCATTTAACTTTTTTCCCAGTCACGAGTAGTTCGTTTTTGAAAATGCTCCGCGGAATACGAGTAGGTAGCATTATCAACTAATGAATGGTGAAATAGGAATTTTTCAAAAACAAAAATTAGCTTCAAAAACTGAAACATTTATACTCCGCAATACAAGGTCAGGTCAAGCCTATCGAAATTCAACTTCATCTCAACAATATTCCAGCCAGTCAGGAAGATTTCAGGCGCGATTCTAAACCAATCCGTCAGAAATGCTTACGCAGTTCCTAAAATACTCAAGTAGACAAAGGTTGATTTTGGAAATTGTGGAGTGTCTAGAGTTGATCCTACTGACTTTTAGTAAGATAGACATTCACCAAGTTCTACATTTGAGGAAAAATTCGAACTTGTAAAAGCAAAAAATCGTTCAAACCCTTTATCAGTCAAAAGTTCTAAAAAATATTGCACTATAGCTTTGACGCATATTGCTTCAAGTGTCCTTCGTCTACATTCAATCCAATACCAGGAAATGCTATACAATCTCTCTTAAGGGTCTGGTAACCTTTGGACTCCCTGTTACCCGTGCATAAGGAATTGAGTTGGGAAAATTGGATCTCCTCGTAGAATACAGATCCTAGAGTCTCAGGATGTTTTGCAACGGACTGAGAAAGAACCAATCTACAACATTGTTGAAACAGTTTTTCGATTAATGGTCACTGATAAAAGTTATTAGTACCCAAAGTTGACTGAATTCAGGTAAAACTTTGGATACGTAAAAACTTTAATCAGTGACAATTAATCAAAAAACTGCTTGAACAATGTTGTAGATAGGTTCTTCCTCAGTCCGCTGCATAAACCCTGAGACTCTACGATCAGTATTCACTGAGGAGATCCAATTTTCCCAATCAGTGATTATTTCGCGGTTGTGAGAAGTTGGCCCATATCTCGCCCGAAAGAGTTGGGAATAAGAGAAGAGAGCGAGCTCCCCTTGCTAGCTTCGCATAGCCAACCCAAATGTATCCCTGGCCCTTAATGGGGCAAATCTTGGCTTGCCCTACAGTATTCGATTCCAGAGGACCCTAAAATTTAAATTTTGATATCCAAAATTTTCAAGATGTAAAGCAAAGCTGAAAAAATTATCATTCCGTTTCATTCGAGCTTAATTTGCCGCTAGTTCTTTGTACTGTAAAGAGCTCAGCTATCCTGGCACAGTTCATGGTCAAAATGAAAATGGTACGCGAATCCTTTATTTGAAAAGGATGGAAAGTGGCCAAGACGTTTATACGGGTCTGGGATGAATGAGTGTGGTTCTATTTTCTGCTCACTGAGAATATTAGCTATTTATGTCCACAGTTTAATAGTCGATTGCTGGAGAGAGTTGAGGACTCTGCGTCTCTTGCTTCTTCTATTTCCAATGGAAGAGCTTATTTGAAGGGAGGCTATGTATTCTTGGACAGAAGGTTCTTCAAATGGACGAAGCGAAGCGAGAATGTTCAGGGCTGGAGGACTGACAAGGAAGACCATCCGTTCTTCATGCTATGCGTTCCGCTCTACAGCCAAACTGATCAAGACTCACACGGATGAGAAGACACAAATCATTTTCTTATCCCTTCCAGCAGCATAGCAGATAGCGGATGAAGCTTCTTTATTCTCCAGAAAACCCTCTTCCCATATGCATAGCAGTGTAACAATGAGTTTGAAAAACCCGGAAACCTTCCATTGTTCAGGCTTTTGTACTCGAGCGCCTTGGAAATTGCCTCCAAGTTATTGGCATTTGAATGGCATTTTTAATTTGCATTTTAATTAAGGTAGCCTTTATTTGGTCCATTGTCAACATTGAAGGCTTTCATTCTATTCCAAGGCGCCGCAAGCCACAATTTGAAATATTTAATTCGTTAAATGTGTTGATTTTCCATAAAAGATCGGCGGCACAAAGCCCTAAAATTTAGCAAAATATTACAATAGCATTCAGAGCAAAGGATCGCGTAACACTGTCAATAAATTAAGAAAAACTGCGCTTTTTTTAAATCGAAGTCAAATACTCAAAAATGTTATTAGCCTTTATGTGTAAAAAAAAGTGTTTGCAATGCAAGCAAACACACAGAGATGCATAGTTTATTTACAAGGGGTTATATGGATAAATAAAGAGGCGGGAACGTACGAAACGAACACAGTCAATTAATATGAAGTTCCGCCTAGCTAAAGGTAGTAAATATCAGTGAAGCCATTCAAGCCTGAGTTTGTTCAGCCCAACTTTGTCGAACTGGGTATATCTGAATTTGCCATAAATCTCAATCTTGCACTTCTCGGAACTTTGGCTTCAGTGCAGCGTAGGAAGTTGCTTCAACGAAGTATACTTATTCTGACCGCCGTGTAAATTTCTCTCGACCTCGACCGGATATTTAAACGGATTGGCCAACGCTGTGGTGATATTACAGGAAGCGGTTCGTCAATTGCTCAAAAAAGCCTTAGGCAAAGATTTGGTATAGGTACTTGTACTTCTGTATGGTACGAGATGTGCTATTCCCAAGCGTAACAGGCAAAAACCGCGACACAAAACCGAGACTCCAAAAACCGCGACAAACCAAAAACCGCGACACTGATTTCTTTACTTTAGGTCAGGTTAGGTTATAATGTGTCGCTGTTTTTGGTGTCGCGGTTTTTGATGTGCCGCGGTTTTTGGAGCCGCGGTTTTTGTGTCGCGGTTTTTGGTGTCGCAGTTTTTTGCTGGAAGCCTTCCCAGGATGCCTCCGAATATTGGTATTCGGTAAAATGAGCAATGAGCAATAATGTTCCGTAAACTGACATGCCAATTAAATGATGGATTTTACCGATTAGCGAAGAGTGAATTAGCGATCCGTATTGAGAGCCCTGGCTCGAAGTTGATCTTAGGTCTGAGACGTGAAAGAATTGGAGAAGCCTTGGGGCCAAGACATCTGGGAGCGGGCTGAGGGAAAGTGGGTGAAAGTGTGCGTCAGGAGCGGGAGTCTGGTGGTGGTGGACTAGGAAGAAAGAGTTCAGTGAAGTGATTATAGTAGAATGGAGAGAGAGAGAGTGTTAAGCTCCACGAATCGATATTTCATCCTTTAACGCAGAGTACACAGACGGCAGAAATGGGCTAGGGAAAGGAAGTTCGGCCAACCTAGCCCAAATGTGGAATTGGGTCTGGCAGAAATCGAGGCAAACCTACGAGCGTCAATCCACCTCCTTACAGCTGTTCCTCCACACACACACTCTCCATTGTTTAGCAAGGTCTTCGGAGCAAATACAGGAGACAATACCACACAAATCCGGCTTCTTCTGCCACTGGTCTCAGCAGTGGTTCAGGAAACCCTCTCCTGGCTTCTGTAAAAACGTTGAATTGAATTAGAAGCAGATTTAAGCTTCCAAGCAGGGATTTAGATACATACAGATTGCTCATTTGGATCTTCCAAGCAGGGATTTAGATACATGCAAATTTTTCATTTGGATCTTCCAAGTAGGATAGGAGAGAAAGTTGGCCAGAAATCAGAATATGAACCGAATTCGGTGCTTAAGATGTAGAATATTTCGAGTTTTCGTTTGTTTTTCGACTTTTTGTGTGAGCTTCGCTATTATAGGAAATTCTTACAATGAACCATTAATTGTGATAATACAAATAAATTAAACAGACATGAAATCTCGCATCAGAGATATACTGTGAACGAAAAGACTAGGGGTAGGGGAATATTCGATGGTTTCCTAGCTGGGTAGCAAAGCAATAGCAAGAGATCCCACGATTTATAAAGAATTTCACTGTTCGCATGTAAATCTTTTAATTCAAAGAAGCAGCGGATATCGAAACCGAAACATAGAATTTAGGTTGAAGAGAAGCAAAATTTCATCAAGTTCCATGAAAATCTCATGAAGTTTTATTTGAAAATTTGCTATTTTTTCGGATATACGGATTTTGGATTTCAGCTTAAATTCCACTCTACATCCCCTAACAACATATTTTGAAATCCTAAATTACAGTTTGTGTTGTACAATGCTTTTCTTATGGGAGATAGCTTCTCCTATTTCACCTTAGGTTAGGTTTAGGAGAAATTTTCGATATAATGGGACAAGTGGTCAGCTACTATAAGAAAGTATTGCACTGTAGCGATTCCCATGTACGATTTCGAAATATTCGTGTTCGACATCATCGCAGGCGGAGGCGGCGACATAAATGCAGAACTGGTTCCTGGTGCGTCTTTTTCAATTGACTCATCAGAATCGTTGAACTTAATGCAGCAGTACTGTATTTACTCAAACTTCTAATAGAATTCTATTAAATTCTACAAACCGTCGGCTACACTGAAGGAGGATAGGGAATGGAAGATGAGGAAAAGGAAGAAGAAAGTGAGGATGCATTTTGGGGAGTGCGTAGTAGTAAATCCTGGTTTGTACTCTTTAAACTGTGTGGTCTTGTAAACCCGGGCTGGGAGGCGGGCTGTTAAGAGGAGGACTGGAGACCACTTAATCCCATGTCTGGTTCCTCTAATGATCTTTTAATGAAGGAAATTTTGGAGTTTCCTTATCAGACCCATCCTTTCTTCTCCATGTCACACTTGTTCTGTCTTCCGGCCTCCGTTTAGAGAGGAAATAATAGAGCGGAGCCCAAGTTGACTACCTATGGATAATATATGATCTTCCCAGAACCCTGTTTCCGTCTCAGGCGTTTGGTGCAGCATGCAGAAGGAGTCCCAGACTCTGCTTTCACTAAACTCTCGCTTCCGTGGAATAGTGAAAAACATATTTTTTCACTGTGGTGATCAACATTCATCTTCTCTCCCTTCACCCGTTCATTTCTTCACAGGCTCTTACTTCCGGCCCTTACACATCCATTCCAATTACTAGGCTTTTGTCAAGCGAACCAACAACAGTCACCACCCTCCATATAGGGGCCAAATCCCAAATTCCACACACAATCTACTCTACCGCTTCACTCTGTCAACATTAAATTTCTTTGAATTCAAGTTTTCAGTCTTCAATTTTTGGAGATTTAAATAATTTTTGTACGAGGTTTGTCAGGATATTCATGGCTATTGTTTAGCAGA